>OZ023324.1:18481005-18598505 GCA_964007375.1 Ophion obscuratus
GCCGTTTTTCCACGATTCACTTTTTTGAACCTTGTGAAAGTTCCAACTCTTGAACGAAGATTCAGATTGATTTGTAATTTTTGCAACATACTCATAGTATCATCACTTATCGTGTGAACCACAGAAACAAACATTTCAATGACACAAAAAAATATAAAAAAGAAAATTCCGACATAAAATTGAGTAAAAAATTGTTAAGTTTCGAATGTTTATCATAATAATTCTTTTTAATAATATTGTTAAGGGGCTATACCAGTGTGAACGCTGAACATTTGGCCGATTTTCGGGAATTTTCGAGAAAAAAAGTACTCTATTAAATGTTTCAGAAAATTAAGAATATATTTGGCTATATTTGACCTATATTACATAGACTTTCATAGAAAAATATTGAGATCCAAGCGACTTACGCGCTGCCTTCGGAGGCGCCAAAAAAAAGTTCCTCCACTGCTGACATGATTCCGGCCGATTGACTAGCTGAAACCGAAAAAGGAAAAAACGTCGTTAAACTGGAAGGTATTTCCTGTACAATGACGTAGGATTTTCGAAAAATATCAAAATCTAACAAATTGGCGTAGTTATGAAAAAAGCCTGTTTCCTTGCCTATAAAATGGTCGTTTTTTTTAATGCCAAATCGTCAATTTTCATCCAATCAAAAATATCCTACGTCATTGTAGAGTAAATATATTTAAGACTACTCTGTTCAAATTTCAAGTCAATCGGATAATTGCTCTTCGAGATACAATGTCAGCAAATTTGAAAAATCTCATTTCGAGAAAAACGCGGTTAATGATTGAACTATCGATTTTTGCAAGATAAAATGATATTGATATCAATGATATAAATGATAATGATATTCTTAAAAGTATAAACTGTCGGAAAAGGCAAAAAAGTCGATTTTCTGAAAATGTCACGCTGGTATAGCCCCTTAAAGGCAATTGAGAGTCATGTAGACCAATGTGAATATTTTTTTTTCATCACCTGAACGTAATTGACAGATTATTAGGACCACATTTTTTTAACGTTTGATCAAAATCCTCCACATCAACGTTGCTGTTCAGTTAATCATTTATTTATCGCTCGACAGTGCACTTCGTGACGATGCCACAAGTAGAAAAATATTCCCATGAAAGTACATGCCCGCAAGATACGAATTTTGAAAGTGCCTTTTTCTGGACTTTTCCAGCAAACCACCCGGTAGATACATATACATAATCGTGATATTTGGGTGCACTGGTCGTTCGAGTCGATCCCGACGATTGTTTTGGACGAGAGCGTCCCGAACGTTGCGCGATTACGATCGCGCAAGACATTGCCCAAAAAAAAGCAACCGTGCGCGAAGCAGAAAGATCCCAGTGGCCGTACAAAAGTGTCGGATTGAAATGAGGAAAAGAAACAACGTACAAACGCATTGCCTACATTAATTAGCCGGTAATAGGACATTTTTTATATGCTTATTAGTCGATTGAGAAGTTTCGCGAGCTCGTACGAGAACGCTCGCAAGACTGACGGCGGGTCTTGCCCCCCACTCAGGGCTACCCCCACTCCTGCCGCTCGGCACGCTCGCCCGGCGTCCCCACTCCGCGTCGCGTTCTTCGCCTCGTCTCGCACTCGGGCAGCCGAAAATGACCTCGCGAGATCGTCAATCATTTGGTGAATTTCACTAACTAACCAACGGACGCACACTGCTAGTAAAACGAAGAATTATAAGAAAAATGAAAAAATTACGAGGTAAAAAGTAAACGGGCGGAGGGGGGGGGGGGAATAAGGAGAGCGTGAAAAATGTGTCTTGAAGCCTGCTGGTGTATGTAGGAATGCGTTGCTTTAATGGAAGGATGTATGGACATTCGGGAATTCGGCTCTAGGATTGCGCTGCAATATTCGGTAGAGCATAACTAGTGAGGCCCGAAACTCAGAAGACCATAACGTCGGGAGCAGCCATGCCGAGAGTTAATAAGAGGGAAAGAGGCAATAAGGTATGTACAACGGGAGGAAAGAAATTTATGGGCATACGCGGAGAGAAACGTTGGGAAGGAGGAAATTTTGGCTTCCTGTTTCGCGCTTACCGAAAACGACGGCCAATATATATACATAAATTTATTCTTCCTAAATATTTGTATATTTCGCAAAGGCTTAGGCCACTCTAGACGTCGAAAAAAAAAGGCTTTTTGGGCATTTTTTTTCTTCAGAAAAACTATAAAATAAATCGAGATTACAAAAAAGGGTGTTTATCATACATATCAGTGACCGCATACAATAATTTTTTTGAAGCGATTAATTTAAAAATGGCGGCTGTGCAGCGTTTACCTCAGAACTGCATTTTTTAAGTTGGCCCGAAACATAACTCGGACAATTTTCAACCGATTCACTCCAAATGTTGAATATATCTTGAAAAATACACTGGCTATGGAAGTACGTAGGACTTTTTTTTATATTCCATACTTCATTTGTTATTAACAATTATCTGACGATTATTTGGGCAAATTTTTCACTTCCCAACAATTTGCCTTAAAAATCGTTAATAACAAATGAACTATGCAATATAAAAAAAATCCTACGTACTTCCATAGACAATTTATTTTTCAAGATATATTCAACATTTCAAGTGATCGGTTGAAAATTGTCTGAGTTATATTTCCGGCTAACTTAAAAAATGCAGTTTTGAGATAAACGCTGCACAGCCGCCATTTTGAAAATAATCGCTTCAAAAAAATTATTGTATACAGTCACTGATATGTACGATAAAAACCCTTTTTTGGTAATCATGATTTATTTTGTAGTTTATCTGAAAAAAATCCCCAAAAAGCCTATTTTCTCGGCCTCTTGAGTGACCTAATGCCTTAAATATATTTATTATTGTGTATTTTATAATTCATGTTATTTTAAAGTATTGTATTTTATAATTCGAAAACCACGGCCTAAATCTATATACATTTAGGTATCATAATTTTAATAAAAATGGTTAGATCCGTTTTTCTATTTATCTTCGGATTATGATCTGAAGATTGTAAGCTACCTGCGTGGGACAATTTTGGAATAGCACTCATTAAATACGTTACAATCATTAAAAACGAATGTATATATATAACGAGATCCGACCGCGACATTCTTTTATTCCTGAGAATCTTTCACCGAGCTGGATCACTGCAGAGGCGTGAGTCCCTCGTAAAATTTCTAAAAAAATCGAAACGACGACCCAAATACACACACACACACACACACACACACACACACACACACACACACACACACACACACACACACACACACACACACACACACACACACACACACACACACACACACACACACACACACACACACACACACACACACACACACACACACACACACACACATATTTAAAATAATTAGAATTTTGTTTCAATAATATAAAATATAAAATATAAAATAATAAATATATTTAAGAAATATAAAAATGTTTAAAAAAATGTAACTATATTTATATATAGATTTTTAAATATTTAAAAAATATATTTACTATTTTATACTGTATATTTTTACAATTTTTTAGTAGTAGTGACCTTCATTTCCGGCGGGGGTGTCTACACATAGACCCCCCGTTATCAAAATATATAAATCTTTTTTATTTTTGACGTTATTTTTATTTATTGAGGTAGCAATTAATTTCTGAGTACCAACGTATAGTCTTGCGGGTTTTTACGTATAACCTGTCCAATTAGACGTTTTCCTATCACTAAATACCAGCGCTTCGCTCACGTAATCTAACTTTCGTCGCGTCCACAGCCGTTTAAAGCTACACTATACCGCATTTGCCGAGGTTACGGTACTAACTCGTTTACCTCTTAGGTTAATGCTATTTTCTTTAATAGCATTAACACCAGCGGTATTATTATTTGTTGACAAGTTTTTAATTATCCAACACGTCCAATTTAGTTGTGTGGATACAGATAATTGTATTGATGTTTGCCGATTGAATACACATTAAGCTAAGACGCAAATAAGTGTTTAGTTACCAATTATTGTCTGTTTGAACATTATGAACGAGTTAGTACCTAATTTTCGGAAGTTTTCAAAAAATCACTCTTACCGTGATAACTCGAAATCCTTAGACTTTGGACTAAGGTAACTTAGGTTAGATATGCTCCTAACGAAGTGACCTACCACCCCCTGTGTATATATAATAAATGTATACATAAAAAAAAAATATATATATATATAATAAAAATAGTTCAATCTGTTTTTTTAAATTCATCTTTAGATTGTGATCTCAAGATTGGAAGCTACCTATGGTGGGCAATCTTTTGCTATCACTCATTAAATATGTTACAATAATTAAAAACGAATATATATATATATATATATATATATATATATATATATATATATATATATATATATATATAACGAGGAGACATCGCGACGTTCTTTTGTTGCTGAGCATCTTTTATCGAATATTTAAGATAAAAAAAACAGGAATGTTAGAACTTTTGTTTTTTCCCCCTATTTTTCTGCAGTAACCTTTGCTCTCTCCTGTATCCTTAAGGCGGGATATACATTCAGCCGCGAAAAAATTAAGCAATTTTGAGGGATTTTTAAAGCTAAGAAATAATTATTCTACAATTATCAAACTTTAGGCGTACTTTAATAGTATATTTAAGTATACGAAACAATTTTTTAACATTAATTTATCATCAAAATGGCGGAGCTGTAGCAGAGTGTTACGGCAAGGTCGCCGCGGGAGTTGCGAATCGGCGTGCAGTCCAGCTTCCCGTAGACTTAGATTTGCAAAAAAGTTCAAACATTTTTTTCAGTTAGACCATGTATAGTTTCTATGTGACGGTAATTAAAATGGAGAAAATTCAAATTTGAGAATATTTACAAAAAAATCAACATTTCACGCAACACTTTTGTAAAATGTGAATTAAAAAAGGAATTTTTTTCTAATTTTTCGAAAACCATTTTCGTCAAGTAGCAGGTACCAATATTATCCATATTTCTACCAAGTTTCAACTCAATCGGCTCAATAATTTTTGAGTAATCCTGCACGCCAATTTCGTTAATGCAGTTTTGAGAAAAACGCGTTTGAAGTTCACGCCCGCTCCGAATCCGGGCGGTGAGGCACAGCGTTGACGGGCTGTAACGTTTAAAGTTTTTCGAATTTCGCTTTGAAACTTTGGGAAAATATTCTAAATGTATAATTCTATCGTTTAAGGGGAGATAAACACCTAGGAGCCGGAAAAAGGTCATTTTTGTGAATTTTTTCAAGGAAAACTATTTGAAATTTCGCATTGGGGTTTTAATTATCTGAAAGTATATACAGTCAAAAATATGGTTGATTTTCTTTATTTAAAAATATCAAAAATATACAAGGATATTGTATGATCCTTGGAGCGTCGTAAACAAAAGCTGCGCATACGGTACCCACTGGCGTTTCGTCAAAAATCATCTGAAAAAAAAACCAAAAAGATTCTCAAATTAGATACTATAATCTAGTACTTGTTATAGCCGATTTTGAAAATATCGATATATGACAAAATGGCGGACGTTTGAACATAAATAGTGATTTTTGGGCCAAAAATTAGTTATTATTTTGCCTATAAAACAAAAACTAAGTAACGGAAAAAAAATCCTACGACAAGCACTAGATAATGGTGTATAGAATAATCACAAAAAACCTCAAGGCAATCGGTTAATTGGTTTTCGAGAAATTTTGGGTACCGATTTGAAAAACGTGGTTTTGAGAAAAACGCGTTCGAAAATTTGGGAATGAATAAATCATGAAATTTGTCAACTTACATGGAATCATCGATACCAGGCCCATAGTGTGGGTCTTCTACGGTCGACGGAATGTTTATAGCTTCTAAATCCTCGACCTCGACCATCTAGGTGTATATCTCTCCTTAAAGGGAAACGAAAAAATCGATTTTTCGATCGTTGTAAATGTATATCCCGCCTTAATTGCTTATGTCTCGTACCTCACAGTTCCTTCGTGTGTGTGTGACTATCGAGCCGAAAAGAGACGCTGTTTTTTTTCGGAGCCTTCTTACATTGTCCTAGGTTTGTTTTTTATTTTTCAAGAGAGGGAGGGGGGAAGAGAGACGGAAAAGGGATGATCGGGACGTTTCCAACGTCTGTTGAAGGCCCAGGGGCGGAGGGATCGGAGAGGAGCAGTTCGAATGGAAAATTCGGTTGAACAAGGCGAGGATAGGGTTGAGCTGGGCGGGATAAAAAAATCCTGCGCCATGTGAAACAACATGTGCTGGATTCTTTAATGTTCTTGTCTTATAACGTCGATCGGGAAAATGCTCTCGTCATCGAGAGAGCACGCATCGGTTTTTACTTTTCGTATTTTACGTTTCGTATTTTCGGATTTTTTTTCTCGTCTCATTCAAATTTGCGATTTTTTTTGTCGGATAATTGAAAATTATTTGATAATTTTTGTTTAGTCAATTTATTCAATTTTGGGTTTTTTTCAGGTAATTCCGATTTATTATATATATATTTTTGTTTGTTAGAATTATTTTAGTTATTTGTTTTAGCGCATTTATTTGTTTTGCTAATTTATTTTCTGAGATTTATTGTGTAATTTTTATTCATTCAATCTTTTCAATTCAGGTCATATATATATATATATATTTTTTAATTTATTCGTTAAATTTATCGTTATTTGCCTATATCAATTAATTCTATATACTAAACTAGCTTTTCGCCAGTGCCTTCGCTCGCGTAGACTTGTTTTGAATACTCTTTAATGAAATGTGCTCCTTAAATGTTTCATTAAGGAACACGTTGAATTGTGTTGAAGAGCATTGATACTAAGTTTCAAGTAAAGACCATTGCCGCGTAAGTAGGGAAAAATTGCCCCCGCATTTTTTCCAGCGAATTTTGGAGTATATTCTGAGGTATTAAAAAAAAAAAAAATTTCCGAAAATTTCATGTCCGTCAACGCAATGGTTTTAGAAAAATGATTTTTTTTTTAAATATCAAAAAACTTTTTTTTTTCCGGAAATGGTACAGTGGATCGATTTGATTTTTTTTGTTACTTGTTCCGATCAAACGTGTTACGAAATAAAATTATTATAGAACATCTTGCGAAAGATTAAGGTTTGAAAAAAAATAATGTTCCTTGTTTTATTATTTTTCACTATAATCCACTTGGGGTACAATAGCGACAATTTTTTCAAAATGATTGGTTTGGTACGCCACATTGAAAAAAAAGAAACACACTTTATTGATATATTTTAGTTATATAGATATATAACTAAAATATATCAATAAAGTCTGTTTCTTTTTTTCACTGTAGCGTACCAAACCGATCATTTTGAAAAAATTATATAATCTAATAAGGTGCCCAAAGATTATATGAAAAAAATTTCGTTATTGTACCCCAAGTGGATTACAGTAGAAAATATAAAACAAGGAACATAATTTTTTTTAAACTTTAATCGTTCGCAAGATGTTCTATAATGTTATTTCGTAACACGTTTGATCGTAACAAGTACCAAAAAAAATCGAATCGATCCACTGAAGCGTTTCCGGAATTTTTATTCTTTTTTTTACTAAAAAAAAATTCATTTTTCCAAAACCATTGCGTTGACGGGGATGGAATTTTCAGAAATGTTTTTTTTATACCTCACAATATACTCCTAATTTCGCTGGAGAAAATGCGGGGGCATTTTTTCCGTACTTACCCGGCTATGGCCTTTGACCAGATATTCATTTTACCATACAAACTTTGCTCCTCCCTTTTCCCCTTAAGGATTAAATTTCCAAAAACGCTGAAATTTCATTAATTGTGTCTAGGAGCAGTTGTACAAAGTTTAAAGTAAACTCTACCCAATTTTTATTTATTTTCCAAACAAACTTTTCGTTTAGGGGTTGACTTTCGAAAAACCCTCAAATACGTATTTTATTAATTGTGTCGAAGAGCATCAATACTAAGTTTCAAGTAAATCTTTAGACCAGATTTTTTTATTTTCCATTTAAACTTTGCCACCGCTTTCTGGGTTTGGGGGTGCATTTCTAAAAACGCTAAAATACGTGTTTCATTAATTGTGTCAAGAAGCACGAATACCAAATTTCGTGCTTCGTGTAAACGTTTGAAAATTTATTTTCTGTTCGTCATGAGTGCCTTGATTTGACATAAAAAAAATCAGACTGATTTTAACCATATAATATATATTTTAACAAACGAAAAAAAATCGCGAAAATTAGCTATTTTTCGACCCGATACATTGATGGCCCCGTTGAAATTTCGAACTTTGAATGCTCCGACGGTTTAAAATTCCGCATTTTAATGTTCCGGAATTCAAGGTGGCGTCGAGTTGAAATTTCGAACTTTGAATGGTCAAAACGCTCAAAATTCCGAAAGAATAGTACTCCGAAAGATCAAAACTCCGAAAGAATTTTACACGAAAGACCAAAACTCCGAAAATCGAAAACCGAAAATTATTAACACCGTCAAAATAATTCAGCTATGGATGTTTTTAAAGTTTCAAAATGTTCAATAAATCGACGAATTATTTCAAGAATTTTTTTAGATTAAGAAGTGATTTTACATCAATTTTAAAATTTGTCTAGACAATGTTATACGTTCTTCATCATCTACAGTCAACTGTGTAGACTTTCGCTGGCATGATTTTGACATGAAGGCCGGGTGGAAATTCCGAACTTTGAATGGCCGACGGTTTGAAATCCTTAATTTTAATGTTCCGAAATTACAAGGTTCGTCAAGATTATGCCAGCGAAAGTCTGCACAATTGACTGTATATGATGTAGAACGTATGACATTGTCTAGACAAATTTCAAAATTGACGTAAAATCACTTCTTAATAAACAAAAATTCTTGAAATAATTCGTCGATTTATTGAAAATTTTGAAACTTTTAAAACTTTCATGGCCGAATTATTTTGACGGTGTTCAGATTTTTGGTCTTTCGTGTAAAATTCTTTCGGAGTTTTGAGCGTTCTGACCATTCATTGCTCGGAATTTCAAACCGGCCCCATCTTGAATTTCGGAACGTTAAAATTAGGAATTTTAAACCGTCGGGACATTCAAAGTTCGGAATTACAACCCGGCCCCGAATTCTCCTCTTTCCATCGATAATTTCGATAAAAGAGTCTGCCTGGATCTCGCCCCCCACTTCATCTTATTATTTTCGCCTCCCCCATCTCCCGCACCCTCTTAAGGGGCTATACCAGTGTGACACCTAAAAAAAATCGATCTTTATTGACATTTATATAAATATCATTTCATCTTGCAAAAATCGATAGTTAAATCTTTAGACGCGTTTTTCTCGAAATGAGATTTTTCAAATTTGCTGACATTGTAACTCAAAGAGCAATTATCCGATTGACTTGAAATTTGAACTGAGTACTCTTGAATATATTTACTCTACAATGACGTAGGATATTTTTGATTGGATGAAAATTGACGATTTGGCATTGAAAAAAACAACCATTTTATAGGCAAGAAAACAGACTTTTTTTTCATAACCACGCCATTTTGTTAGATTTTGATATTTTTCGAAGATCCTACGTCATTGTACAGAAAATACCTTCCAGTTTAACGACATTTTTTCCTATTTCGATTTCAGCTCCTCAATCGGCCGGAATCATGGCAGCAGTGGAGGAACTTTTTTTTCGCGCCTTCGAAGGCAGCGCATAAGTCGCTTGGATCTCAATATTTTTCTATGCAAAATTTATGTAATATATTGTAAGGTAAATGTCCCAATTATTGAACAGGTCCCAATTATTGAACACTATCTTGTATTTTTATTATTTCTCATTGACCTGCATGCATTTACGTATTTATAAAAATTTCATTACATATATGGAACTTTTAGCTATCGAAATGTTACCTTACTTGTGCAAAAAAAGCTTTAATTGATAGAGCAAAAATTATTTAATCAGCAACGGTGACCCGATTTGACGTATCGTGGTAACTGCTTATCGTTTTTGCTAAGACGCGCCGCTTCATGCGTAAGGGCATACAAAATTCAAAAACTGTCGCATCTCAAAAAGTAAAGGCGTTTAAGGTTCCTCAGAAAATTTCTTACAAATAACAATTTTTGTGAAATTTTTTTATTTAATTATTTGTTAAAAAATACGGCGTTCAATCATTGGGACATAGAAAATGCAGTGTGTCCCAATTATTGAACACTCAAATTCTCCAAGATGGCGTCATTAAACCCATCAAAACATCGAGATCTATTCAAGAAAATTCATCGGATTTATTCAAAAAAAGTGTAAGTTTCTGAATAAACTTACCTTTATTCTTTTAATAATAACTCTAAGATCGTCAAATATATTTTTTATTTGTATTTTCGTGCAATAAACATAAAAAGGAAAGTAAAAACAGAATATAACCTAAATGTAACTTAACAATACGAATGTACTGTTCATTATTTTTTGCTCTCCGATATTTCAGGGAGCCAAACTGCGACAAAATCAAACAAACACAGAACATAAAAACGAGGAAGCTGAAAATAAAAATAAAATGAAGTTCGAGTCGAAAAGCAAAAATAAACCTAATGCGAATGAACCAAAAACCTGTCAAAAGAGTCTATATATATATTTTTGTATTTTTACATGATCAACAAAAGATTATTTAAGTGTTTCATTTTGCTTTTATCTCTTAATATTGTACCCGAAATAATATTTTCAGAACGAAAAGAGAATCCTCGAGAGTGTTCAATAACTGGGACATGCCTGTTCAATATTAGGGACACAGGCACTTCCAGTGTTCAATAATTGGGACATTTGCATGCTTCACATTGTTATTCTTTTTTTTCATTTCAAATAATTTAAAAATACTTTAAAGGGTGATTTTTCGAAAGTAAAAATATCAAAGTATCATTTGAACCTGAAAGCGATGGTTTTTTCTTGATTTTATATTTTTTTCTCACCGAATTCAATCCCCCAGATCCTTAGCTGTTCAATAATTGGGACATTTACCTTAGTTCAAATATAGCCAAATATATTCTCATTTTTCCGAAACATTTAATTGAGTACTTTACTTCGAAAAAAATCCCGAAAATCACCCAAATTTTCAGCGTTCACACTGGTATAGCCCCTTAATTTTCTCCATCTCGAACATCCTCTGCTGCCAATCTTCTTCCCTCCCAATGCATTGTTGTTTCTATTTTCAAGGATGTCCCGACGAAACGAAAAATTCCGTATGAATGGAGTAGAACGGCATGAAGGTATGGGTGAATCGCCGTGGACATTGCGTCCGCGTGGATGGACGCCGAAACGTTGTCCTTGAGGCGGTTGCGCTTCGCGAGCCTCGCGAGTCCTCCTGCTTTTCTTTCTCTCTTTTTTCTTTCTCTTCCCTTTCGGAGTGAGGTTATGTAGTGGGGCGAACTCTCGAGTGCGGTCATACAATAAAGTCAGTAGCCGTAATGCACACGCGCACACTTACGCACAGAGACAGAGACGCGTTTGTCTGTACAGGGCAGAGTTAGAGGTAAACTGCCATCGCGAGACGGCAGATACGCGTAAGGAAGCGGAACGCGAAGAGGCTCGTAGAGCACGAGCTGCCCTCCTAGAGCCGAGCCTCTCTGACTCGCGACTTCCGGTCAGCGCAGGAAGTACGCTCGGTGCCCCGCCGCCGCCGCCACCGTTTCTGCAGACGACCAACGTCAAGACGACTGTCTGTAGATACTCATACAGGCCTATATATATATATATTAGACTGGCCCAAAAAATAATAATTTTCTTCCAATTGAACTTTTCGTTGAAATTGTTGCGAATGACAAAAAATAAGTGCTGACAAAATTTGAGCCCTTTATATTCATTTTTAGAAGTCCCTCATTGCGATTTTCTATTTCCCATTCTTTCAACGTGGTAAAAGTTTTGTTTGCCGCTTCTCAGCTTTATAACTCGCCTGCGGGTAAACGCACGGAAATGCCCAAAACAATGTTTCATAGGAAATTTAACGCTCTACAAAAAAAGTCCTTAGCCTTCACACGATAAATTCACTCGTTCGAATTTTATTCAACGTCAAAGTTGGGTCTACGATAAATTTCATGATTTTGTGAGATTTTTGGACTTTTACAACGAAATTATTGATTTTTGTTTGTTTTTTTTCTGATTCATTTTAAAAAGTATTGTATCCTTTTCAAATTATTCTCTAGATAGTTTCTAAAATTTCTTATAGATTTGAATTTATTGGTATTTAAAAATACGTTAGTACAAAAATCTATTCTTAAACCGAATTCAATTCAATTTTGAACACTTACTATAAACGTAGTAATTTTATTTTATTTATTACCGAAACTGTAAGTATCATCGCCTTTCTGGACTTTCTATGACCTTATGTTAAAGGTCGTTGAACTCGTTCTAAGCTCCTCTTTCATGATACAGAAGAAAAAAAAATACCAATCCATTTTTAAAAATGGAGTTGACCTTCAAATGTCCGAAGTACCTCCACTTGCAAAAACCATTATCGGTATCGAATGGCCCCTTTCGTACTGTGCAATTTCATTTCAGCAAATATTTCTGTGAACCTTATAGTTTCGAAGATATCCAAGGTGCTAATATTTATTGATCCAGCCTGTATCCCAGGGTGGCACAAATTTGAGCTCTCATTTTTCCATTTTGCTCACCATCAAATTATCTACTTAAAAAAAAAAAAAATTATCGCGAAAGCGGCGAGCAGTCAAAAAATATTTTGGGTTCGCTCAAGCCTCCCAAAAATGCAACATTTCATTAAGAAATCGATTTTTTTCGTTCACTTCTCACCCATGAATTTTACGCCTTATTATTTTTAAATTAAGCTCGCGAAAGCTCGAGCCGATCAATGCATATTTAGTGGTCGCTCAAGAGCTTCGAAATTTCCAATTTTCGCCGTTTTTTTACTCTTCTCACTCATAAACTTGACGCTTTGTAAAATTTTCAAAACAATTAATTATTTTTCTTTAGAAAAAGATTTTTCAAATTCACCTCCCACTACTGACCCGAGAATTATAATCTCTGTTTTCATAGAATAATTCTTTAAAGCTCTTGTCCGTAAACAAAATTATAGGTCCCCCGTTCTTTTCGGGCTAGACGTGTGAGGTAAATAAAAAAAATCCGTTTCCAAAGATTAAAAGGATGAATTGTTTTGAAAATTTTACAAAGTGTTCAATTTTTGAGTGAGAAGAGAAAAAAGCCGCGACACTGGCAAATTTCGAAGCTCTTGAGCGACCACTAAATATTAATATGTTGGCTAGAGCTTTCGCGGGCTTAATTTAAAAATTAAAGAGCGGAAAATTCATGGGTGAGAAGTGAACGAAAAAAATTATCGATTTTTTAATGAAAGTTCTAAGTTTTGGAGGCTTGAGCAACCCCTAAATATCTTTTGACCGCTCGCAGCTTTCGCGATCATTTTTTATTCCTTTGAAGTAGATAATTGGATGGTGAGAAAAAGGAAAAAAAATAGAGCTCAATTTTGTGCCATCCTAATATATATATATATATATATATATATATATATATATATATATATATTAGGGTGATTCGTTTCAGGGTAAGCTTTTTTTCTGACCCATCGTGCCCGAAAACCTTTAGTTGGTACCCAAAAACGAAGTTTCGTGAAAGGGGGGTGTTGTCAAAAAATATTTAAAGGTCGCGAATCAAAATTGAAGGTTTCCCATTTGATTAACATTGAAAAAAATGTTTTTCTCATTATTAGTGTTACCACTCCGCGAATTTTGATATCGCGATTTTTTCCAAGTGGGTTCTCATAGGAAATATGATACTTTACAATAAAGTTCCTTGAGCCATGTCCGTAAATTCAACCGTTTCAGCGGTATCATTATTTCAAGTGAATATTGTAGGAAAATATCTATTCAAACGGCTGTAACGCCTAAGCTATTAGATATATCGAAAAAAATTCAGATAAGAACTTTGTAGAGAAAGTAGTTTTCTACAAAAAAGTCTTATAAGCCGAGCCCGAAAATTCAACTCTTTCTCAGCTATAGGTGGATGAAGTAAAATAAATAGATTTTTTTAAACAAAAAAAATCTATTTATTTTACTTCATCCACTTTACTTTACTTCATCCACAGCCGCTTGAATATATATTTTGCACAATATTCACTTGAAATAATGATGGCGCTGATACCGTTGAATTTATGGCCATGGTTCAATGAACTTTATTGTGGAGTATCATATTTCCTATGAGAACCCACTTGGAAAATATCGCGATATCAAAATTCACGGAATGGTAACACTAATAATGAGAAAAACATTTTTTTCAATGTTAATCAAGTGAGAAACCTTCAATTTTGATTCGCGACCTCTAAATATTTTTTGACAACACTCCCCTTTCACGAAAGTTTGTTTTTGGGTACCAACTAAAGGTTTTCGGGCACGATGGGTCGAAAAAAAAAGTTGCCCTGAAACAAATCACCCTAATATATATATATATATATATATATATATATATATATATATATATATATATATATATGGGGAGAGGTGATTTTTAAGACATTCGACTTCAAGAACCATCTTGGTCACCAAAATAACATAGACATAATATATGATTTTTCATACCTTTATCCATTCGTCAATAGCAAACGATTTAAGTTGTTTTTATTCGAACATTTTTTTTTGTTGCCATTTTTTGCATTACATTTTTTGTCATTTCTGATGAGCCTAGATTGGCCATGCAGCAACGGTGGCACTTTTTTAAACAACTATAACTCCATTGTTTATCAATATTTTTCGAAGAAAAAAAACCTTAAACTTGGCTAGACTGTGTATCGGATCTGTGTAAATTTCCGACCTCGTCGTCTCGATACTCTCAGCGGGAAACATTATTGAAAACACACCTCCTTTTGGGGCCTCAAGCTTATGCAGCATGTCAATATATGTATATATCGTATCGTCTTCGTATTTGTTGGAATTAATCAACAAAATCAAGAATATCGTAACGTATCATAAAGCATAATGTATGATTTTTCATACCACCATCCATTCGTCAATAGCACACTATTGGAGTTATTTTTTTTAAATCGAAAATCTATTTTTTTCTGCCTCTTGGCATTTCCGCAATTTTCAAAATATCAACAAATATCCGGTCATACGAATGTCTTATCGTACTACATTTATATTTCTTTGTCATTTGAGATGGGCCTAGTTGCCAGAAGCGTCTAGGCCCATTTGCCCAACAGCAACAGCGGCACTTTCTTTAAACAATTATAACTTCATTGTTTATCAATATTTTTCGACGAAAAAAACTGTAACTTGGCAAGATTGTGCATTAATTGTGTGTAAATTCACGATCTTGTCGTATCGATACTCTCAGCGGGAAGAAAATATTGAAAATCGACCTGTTTTTTCGGGCAAGCTTCTTTTCAAATCGTAAGTCTTCGTATTTGTAGACATTTTTTGATCAAATCAAAACTATTCATCATGTATGTGCATACCTCAGAAGTTAGTTCTTGATATGAATACACACACACACACACACACACACACACACACACACACACACACACACACACACACACACACACACACACACACACACACACACACACACACACACACACACACACACACACACACACACACACACACACACACACACACACACACACACACACACACACACACACAACCCGTATATATATGTACATATATATATGTATATATTGTATGTATAATGAGCAAAGGAGTTTACCGACCCCTGAATGCTCGCTCTCATTTATTTATTCATTAGGCACGTGCGCGCGCACAGCGGACGCGCTAATTATATATTTTATTTCTCGCGATGGGGTTAGCCGTGTTTGCTCTCTCTCTCTCTCTCTCTCTCTCTCTCTCTCTCTCTCTCTCTCTCTCTCTCTCTCTCTCTCTCTCTCTCTCTCTCTCTCTCTCTCTCTCTCTCTCTCTCTCTCTCTCTCTCTCTCTCTCTCTCTCTCTCCCCTCTCCCTCTCACATATTTTTCTCCTACCTTCATCACTAAACGTTGTCCCATTTTCGCGATGCATTTGCGCGTGCGGTCACCCATCCGATTATCTGAATACTTGGATCCCGCTGCACCGTGGGTCTTCGAATTTATTCGTGCGTTGCATTTATTCGAAAAAAAAAAAAAAATATAAGCAGGATCTTCTCTCTCTCTCTCTCTCTCTCTCTCGAGAGAGAGAGAGAGAGAGAGAGAGAGAGAGCGTCACGTGACCGGAAGAGCGTCACAGTGGAGCGAATTTTCGCAGATGTCGCGTGCCCGGAACGATCCCACCCCGCTTTGTTCCGAATAAACGCACACACGCGCCTTCGTCATTCGCTCGATCATCATCGTAATCCTCGTCTTTCCGATCTCCGTCGGCGTTATGTAACTCTCCTTAAATCGCTATTCCACCCCTCGGTCGCCCTCGCACCCGGTGACAATATTCAGCGATCCGAAACGACCGAGGAAAATGCTCGCCTCATCGCGATTCGCCTCGAGGACCTCGGCATTCGTGCATTCGCATTTTATTCGAGGCAAGAGAGGGGGCAGGGAGAGAGAGAGAGAAAGAGAGATCCTCGAGAATGACAACCACCGGCAGCGATACTCGAGACTGCCATCTACAGGAAAGGAAAAAATTCGGTCCCTCGGTGGTTGAGAGAGAAAAAAAACCACCCCCGTTTTTCAGCAGGGAAAATCCCTCTAGACCAACATTTTCCCAGATGGTAGCTCCAGGCATGTTTTTTTACTCTCCTTTCTCTCTCTCTCTCTCTTTCTCTCTCTCTCTCTCATTCTCTTTTTTTTGCTCGAACTTATCCTACCATTCGTTATTTAAAATTTATCTTCAGTTATTCTCATTACTATTTTTGTTAATACCTTATCAGTATTTTATTGCCAAAAGGTTCTTAGCGAGGCATTTATTAAACTATCAACCAATCGATCAATCTCTCTTCCCCTGTTGGTTTTTTCCTTATTCGCGTTTTTTAATTTCATTTTTATTTGTTACTACCTCTGACAAAAAAAAATCGTTTAAAAAACCAAAAATGAATTTAAAGACTTTTCCTCAAGTTCTTGAATTTCTTCTTATTTTTTTCTCTTTAATCATTTGTACGAAGTCTGCTCTATCTTTTTTTTTTAAGGAAACAATAACTATTATAACAAAAAAAGGAATCATTGTAGAGTCTCTGTCCCTCTCTTTCTTTCTTAAACAAGAAACTCATACCGAAGGAATGAAAAATAAAAATTCGGTAGTCCAAAATCATTGCGAAGGGCGGGAAGTGGGAATCTCGCGCGAATCACGGGCTGCGGGGGCGAGGGGGCGAATCCTTACGAGGGTCCCATCGAAGGTCTTCCCCTCGTCGCGCGTATGCACGAGTATACATGTAGATAACACTCGGTGCACTCGCGCTGCAAGTGGCAGATGCATTCGGGTGCCGCGAGTAAAACGGGCATTAATTCTCTCTCTCTCTCTCTCTCTCTCTCTCTCTCTCTCTCTCTCTCTCTCTCTCTCTCTCTCTCTCCCTCTCTTCCCCCTTTTTCTCGTACCGCTTTTGCTCCAACCTGCACGAGTCGTATTTCACGTGTGGAAGTTACTTCCGCGGAAGAAGACCTCGTGGAGCTTATACATACATACGATCTCCGTTATCATTTTATCATTCTCGAATTATCCAACCAGCGATTCCTCCAATCATTCAAGTCCATCACCGTAGCAGTGAAGCATTTTTGAATTTTTTTTATTTCCCCTTTTTTCAAAACATCGCTTTGTTCCAAACGTTTTTTAGATTTCTTTTAAAAAAGAAAAAGGAGGATAAAGAGTTGTTAGAAATTGATTATTATCTGGAAGTAATTATTAGAAACCAAGAACCGCAAACAATTTTTTTCAAGTTTTATTTTTTAAGAAAAAATAAAAACAACCATCGGACATTATTGAATTATTAGAAAAATAAAAATACGGAGTAAAACGAAAAGAAAAAATTGAAGCTGAGGAAAAATCTTTTGACGGAATTTTCACTTTTTCGTAATGAACATTCTTTTTTCGTCCGGACTCGTGGTTAGGCGTCAATGACTCGACAAAGACCATATGTGCATACGAAGTAGACATGTATTATTTATTAGAAATGAACGGAAGTTTTTTAAAAAGTTACAGATAAACAAAGTATTGGAAATTGTCAAGAATGATTATGTTATTATAACCTTAAAAATAAAACGAAAAATTGTTCAAAAAATGACCCGAGTCGAAATTTAGACCCTCCTTTAAACCTCCTTTCGATCCCAATTTGTCATTCAATGGAGGTTCAAGAGGTTCAAATGGAAATCACAAAAACATGTATATCAGAACCTACTGAACCTCCAAAAGTGGCAGAAATTGGACTTTTTCACTCAAAGGAGGTTTAGTAGGTTCATCTGAACCTCCTTTAAACCCTAGTGAGCCTGATTTAATGCTCACGCAAACCTACAGACCCTCTTTTAAACCTCCTTTCGCCCTACTAACTCTCCTTTGACTCCTTTCACCGGTGGCTCGCAGAGCCTCCTAGCCCTCCTTTAAACCTCTTCTGACCCTACTAACCCTTCTTTAAGCCTACTTCAATATGCTGCCCTCCGCTCCCCCCCTTCTCTCCCATCCGCAGTTCACCGATATTCCAAAGAAGGGATAATTATAATTAAAAAATATTTTCAGATAAACTATATATCATTTATTTATAATAATGAAATAAACTTGAAAACACACAAACAAATGTAGTACCAGCGTACTTTACTGGACTACTAACGTATACTATATTTGTACTATACTATAGTGCATATATAGTATACGTTTAATATAACGTTTTTTTAAGTTACACGAAATAATTTATAGTTGTGACAATGTATGTATATGTTTCGAATTAATAAATCAATCTTATAATAAATAATCAAACATCATATTTTTAATTCACACATATAATTTATTTTTCAGATATAGCTTGACCCTACAGAACCTCCTTTGGATCCAATCTTTCATTTTCCTTCTGCTTTGGATTCAAAGGAGGTTCTGTAGGGTACAGATAGGACTTTAGGCCAAAACGAGGTTGTGTAGGTTCACGCAAGCCGAGCCCATAGGCCTAAAGGAGGCTCAGGAGGTTCAATAGAAGGTTCAGTAGGGCTAAAGGAGGGTCGCCAACGGTGCAAATTTCTCCATATAGGTTCAAGGGGAGTCAAAGGAGGGCGGCGGTCTGTGCGTTACAAAGGAAATAGGTTCTCGAGCATTCAAAGGAGGGTCTAAATTTCGACTCGGGGAGAGAAAAGTTTTTTAAATGAATTTTTACTTTTTTTCTCATGCATTTTTTATGTCAACAAACAAACCCAAACAATTTTCTTCTAAATTCCTTCTTCAAAAAGACATAAAATAATAAATCAATGAAATAGAATAAAACATAAATAAAATGATTGTGAATGATTAGAAATTGCAAAATAAAAGGAAAAGGATTCTAAAACTCAAGAAAAAGTCTTTTCAATGAGTTATAACATTTTGGTCATATTTTTTCACAAAACAAACCTATTTTTTTCTAAACGTCTTTGTCAAAAGATAAATAAATAAATAAAATAAGAGATAAGTAAAATGATTCGAAATTATTTAAAATTATACAATTATCAGAAATTGAAAAATAAAACGGAAAAAAATCGCCAACTTAAGGAAAAGTGTTCGAATGCATTTTTTTTCTCACGGCTCGTGGACAGGTGTCAATGACACGAAAAAGCCCATGTGTGTATGCATACTAGATATGTACACATATATACCGTATTTATAGCCCCGTCTTCCACAATACATTTTTCCGGTAGCCAAAAAGGGTTGAAAAAGGGTTTCGTCAGGTTAAAATCGCTCTCGGTGCACGTATACCACACACACACATATATATATATACATATATATTTAAATGCACGGTGACAGTAAGAATAATCCATTTGAAGCCTTCTTCTTATGCTGTCCCCGACTAACTGTGCATGTGCACCTTGGCCGAGTGGGTGAAAGTGTATGCACCGGGCGCGGCGAGGGGAATGCGAGGGACGTGGTGAAAAACCCCGGGAAGACACGGACAATGGGAATCGGCGTATACGACGACAAAGGGGTAGCTCTAGGACGAGGGAGAAGAACCGAGAGTCTGTGCCGTCAGGGCATCTGGCAACCACCGACAGTCCAAACACACTTTTGTCTCCTTCCTTTATTGCTTTCTTCGCTTCATTTTCTCTCCTCCGCCGTACTTGCAGAGCGGTGTCCTGGCGAGTGCGCACTCGACGTACTGCAGGACCTTATAGCTAGAGAGAGAGAGAGAAAGAGCGAGAGGGAGAGAGATAGAGGGGTCGAAAAAAATAATTAAAAAAATGGTGATGACACTGCACATAGGGGTATTTTGCCAATCTAGACGGACAAAATGATTTCTTTCGATTTTTTAATTTGTCGTGACTCCCATAGTCACTCCCCATAGTGACTTTAAGGCCTTACGCCACAGTAACGGACATAAAATCATGTGCGAATTTAACAATTTTTTTTTCGTATGAAGAAGTGATTCACTCATAAAATTAATTACACATCTATTTAGTATGAATATCAAGCTGTTAGAAAATATATATATATTTTTTTCGATGTACAAAATGGCCGACTACTAATATTTTCTTTTATCTTCTTTTTAGGCGCTCCGCGGCGTGACATTTAGCATCCACAATTTTTAACCTAGAACAAAAAACAAAAATTCTCGTCAATCTACATTAGAATACCTAGAGAAGTACGTACGGAATTAAAGAAATATTGTTTTATTCAAAAGTTGTGGGTATATGAACTTAAGGCATGAATTTTCTCTGAAGAATTTCGTTATAACTGTTCATAAACTGCTCATAAAATGAAAAGTTTTCGATTAATCAGAAATTCCGTACGTACTTCTCTGTGAGATTCACTTAGGAACCATGACTTTTAAATTTGAAGTAAATCGAGTGAAAATTGTTGAAGTTATTTGTCACGCTAATTGGAAAAAGCTCTTTCGAGAAATTTCGAGTAGTCGGCCATTTTGTACATAGAAAAAAAATATATTCTCTAACAGCTTTATAGTCATACTAAATATATGTGTAATTAATTTTATGAGTGGATCACTTTTTCATACGAAAAAGAATTGTTAAATTCGCACATCATTTTATACCCGTTACTGTGGCTTAAGGCCTTAAGCTACAGAAAGTGTTTTGCGATGAATAATGTATCATTAAATATTGGATTTTATAGGAAAAATTAATAAAATTATATTTTCAAATTAAATTTTTCTTTTTTTTATAAAACTAAACTTAATATAATTTATATAACTAACAAGGAACATCCCTTAGATTTTGTTGAAATTTGGGTATGTTATAAAGCACCGAAAAGTAAGCGATACGCATTTTTTTTATCGGCAGAAAAACGGTTTTAAGGGGTGAAATCACCCCTCGAAAAAAGGCATCTCTAGGGGTAATATAACAGTTTTACACACAAGGAGTCCACCGATTTTAATGAAACAAAATCGAAAATTCTTCAAATCCGAAGCAATAAAACATCCACTATAGTGACATGGCAAAAAAAATTAAGGGGTGAACCACCCCTATATTAAGGGGTGGTTTCGCCCCTTAAAACCGTTTTTCCGCCGATAAAAAAAATACGTCATCGCTTACTTTTCGGTGCTTCATAACATATCCAAATTTCAACAAAATCGAAGGGTGTCACCTGAGGGATGTTCCTTGTAAGTAAGTATTTGTATTCAGTGTTCTTTTGTTTACATTTGGTTACAGCTTGCCTTTGGCTTTTTTTAATCAAACATATGTGCGGATTATTTACAAATGAGTGATAGTATGATTGAGCTCTCTAACGTCTCTGCTCTAAGACCGAGTTTTGAGATCTTGGGATCTCGTTATTAATTCCGATTAGGTTATTGTCAAGGTCAGTTAATTTTTGCAAGTATGTAGTGAAGTTAGTCGTGGCTCTTTCTTTAAAGCTTGTTTCGCCAAGCATCGCGTAGAGGCCCACACGGAAATAAAATATATGTAAAAATATATTTTTCGATATATTAAAAATTGATGTAAAATATATTTCAGATATGTATTATGCATCTTAGATATAGATTAGATACATGCAATATATACGGAAAATGCATTAAAAATATATTCGCGATATCAAAGTTTTCGGCCAAAATAGATCTTCAGAATGTATATAAAAATATATATGTTCGATAGACGGTTACGTATATTCGAACTATATTGAAAATATACTCACAATGTACTCAAATTACCCTAAAAATATACTACAAATGTATTTTAACTGTATTCGACTTATAATTGAAATATATTTTAAATGTATTTAAATTACATCTAAAATATACACGATATATGTTCATATTCCGTTTAAAATATATTTGAAATATGTTCATACTACATTTCAAATATTATTGAAATATATTCAAAGTGTATTTAAGATATGCTTGAAATATATTTACACTATACTTGAAATATTCTTAAAAATGTTGTTATGACGTTATTTACATCATTGCACCCTTTTACGGTATTTTTCCTTGTCATTAATTACGATTATGGTGTTTGCGGTTCAAATATATTAATGGTTCAAATTTAAATTATATCAAACGCTTACACGCCGTAAGGTGGTTTCGAACCCGGGACCTCTGACTGATGAGCCGGGACGTTCCACACTGAGCTAGTTCTACTTGTTAAATTAATTTTCGTATCGTCTACATATCGTACAATACACAATGTTAGTTTATTGAGAAATGTGTGGATTTACAAGAGTAACTAACATTATCGGATCAATTACTTAATTGCGTTCGCACAGAGAGCGATAATCGAATAGAATTACGAGATTACTAACCTTCAATTTTTTTTGTCCGATCATTTATTCCGGCTAGTGCGGCTAGGTCTTCGCGACATACCAACTTGAAGATGTTGGGTTTGTTTGGGTGTGTGTGTGTGTGTGTGTGTGCGCGCGCGCGTGCGTGTGTGTGTGTTTGTGTGTGTGTGCGTGTGTGCGTGCGTGCGTGCGTGCGTGCGTGTGTGTGTGTGTGTTTAAGGCAGGATTCTACTTTGAAACTTTGAAAAAAAATTTTTTTTTTTTTTTTACATTTTTCGAAAGTAGATATGTTCAAGAATGTTCGGTCAAAATTTTATAAAGTTCCAAGCAGTCTAACTATCCTTTTTCGCCTTTCGAACGCACCTACCTGAGCGCGCTATTGTGACCCGCCCAGCGCGCGGCCCGGACTCACCAAAACTTTAAACGCGTTTTTCTCGAAACGACATTTGCAAGTACCGTGGTCGTGATAACTCAAAAAGTACTGAACCGATCCTTATGAAATTTGGAACACATATTCTATATGTGTGTACCAACCGACCTAACTGCAATCAACTTAAAATTTTGATTAGAACTATTTTTTATTGCAAAGAAGACCCCAAAAAAACGCATTTTTTTCGTATTTTAGCCGCCATTTTGTTAATTTTGCACGTATATAAAATATTCTAGTTAGGTCGGTTCCTGAAGACATACTGAACATGAAACTATTTGATTTTTTTGTTTCAGACCATCCGTCGGGAAGATTTCACGACCACGGCAACGGTACCTGCTTTTCGAGGCGTTGGCTTTAAACATATTTTACGTGTACTAAAAATGAATAAAATACATTTAAAATTTTTTTTTTATGTACTTAAAGAGTGTATTTATTGAACAGTTTAAACCCCATATCGATATCTTTAATAGTATTCTCAGAAAAAATTCACGAAAATAGCGTTTTTTTTCATGGTTTCAAAGTAGAATCCTGCCTTAAATGTATATATACACTAAATTAATCGAAAGTGTATCATTTACGAGCATTTTATATGATTCAAACGGATCTTGAGACTATTCATGGTATATTAGTAAATATATACATATAAATATATAGTAATATATATTAAGATATACATATAGCATACCTTGAATATATTCGGATATCCTATTAAAAATGTATAAAGCGTACGTTAGTCGTGAAATTTCAATATATTTGATGTACATCTTGAATATATATTTTTTTAGATGTCAGCATACATTCTCCGTTATGTTCCCCAGTATATTAAACATGAATTCAGTATACATGTCTAATATATTTAATGCACATCTTAGAAGCTATTTATATTTATATATCGCATAGGTTTTTGATCATATCCAAAATTATACTTGACATATCCAACTTTTCGTACAAAATGTATTTAATATATGTTTTATGTATCTTTCGATATATTTTTTATATATTTTATTTCCATGTGGGGGTCTTGGGTGGGGAAGCTTCGCGGCAAGTTCCCCGCTATTATTAACATTTTTTTATACGCTATTTCTAGTTTATTCAGATTATTGTCGCTGTACAGTGGATATAGGTGGCTCATTCCGTAGTCTAAGATTGGTAATATGCATGCTCCAATGAGTTTGTATTTTACGCGCGTGTCAATTTTGCTGTGCCAGCCGATAATTCCGGATTTAGAATTCAGAATTTAGCAATAGCCTGTTTATCACGTTAACATCATCTAAATTTTCAATATAAATTCTCTATTTTTTTTCCACCATCATGGTTGTTCACCCCTGACTCGGAAAAGTGCGGATAAGTGCGGCTGATTCGATGATAATCATATTGTACAAATTATCATCTCGCTATAACAATTGAAATAATGACTGGGACGAACCCGGAAAAACAACAAAAAGCTCTTTATGCGTAAAAAAGTGGTAGAAAATTTAACAATTCTGAACTTTTTTTTTCAAACGACGAAAAAACAATTATCCATTAACAAATAATACAGGAAAATGTTTCAAAAGTATGTGTTTTTACCTGCTCGATCCAAATCCATAATAATATTTCCAAAGAAATCGCTGTTAACAAAAATGTTTACTTTTTAACTGAGACAGTCAAACTTAGAAAGCCGAGAAAGATACGTACACTTGCAACGATGGTAAAGTTCCGACGGAAACTAGGGTGGGGGGTGCAACCGATGAGAGACGGGCAAGGGTTGCCTATTGTTCTCTAATCACTTGACAATAATAATAACCGGTTTTCTTTACCTGCGTCAAGTTTTAGAAATTGATTTATGACCGGCTAGATCGTTGGAATACCCGTATGTGCGACAGTCCAAATGCACTTTTGTCTCTTTCCTTTATTGCTTTCGTCGCTTCATTTTCTCTCCTCGTCCGTACTTGCAGGGCGCAGTCCTGGCAAATGCGCACTTGACGTACTGCAGGATCTTACAGATAGAGAGAGGGAGAGAGAGAGGGAGAGGGAGGAGTCGAATAAAAAAATTCGAAATAATTTTTCACTCGAATACATCGGAAACAAAAATTTAATTAAAATTTTTTCATTCGGTGAATTCGTGTTTGTTTGGGTTGTAGATCGCTAACAATGTCGTGATGGTAGTAAATGTTTATCTCATTTTTTTATATCATTATCATCATTATTATAAATAATGTACCACTGGACTCTAAAAAAACTGATGAATATGAGATTTTTAATACTTTTATTATTATTACGAATATTGTATTATTGAATTCTAAAAAGTATAAATCGAAATAATACATTTTTATTCGATGACATTGAAATACATTTTATTATTTTTATTATATATTGTGTGTTACTAAACTCTAAAAGAAACCAATTGGTATAATGAATTTTCGAATTTTTAATACTGTTATTATTATTATTTCGAATGAAATATCATAAAATTCGAAAAAAATATCAATCAAATTAATAATGCTTTTTTCAGTGAAATACATTTGCCCCCCGTTATCATTATTACTATTACCATTTTATTTTCCGTTTTCTATATTATTATTATTGTTATTATTATAAATAATATATTACTGAACTCTATAAAAATGACCAATTGATAAAATGAATTTTGAATTTCAAATACTACTATTGACATTACGGATAACGTATTATGGAATTCGAAAAAAATTGAAATCAGAAGATTATCTTTTTTCTTCAATGAAATTTATTTGCATTTTGTTATTGTTTTTTATATTATTATCATCTTTATCAACATCATCATCATGATCATCATTATTATTATAAATGATGTATTACTGAACTCTAAAGAAAACTGATCAAATCCGATAAAATCAGTTTTTGAATTTTTCATATTATTATTATTATTATTATTACGAATGATGGAATGTGGGATTCTACAAATATATCAATCAAAATCATACATTTTCTTATTCAATAAAATTCATTTCTTTATTTGTTTGTATATTACTATTGTTATTAATATTATGTATTACTGAAGTCTAAAAAACTGATTGATATACTGAATTTTTAATATTATTATTATGATTATTATATATACTAAGCTCTAAAAAAGACCGAATGATACAATGAATGTTTGAGTTTTAAATACTATTATTTTTATCACGAATGATGGGTTGTAGAATTCTAAAAATATTAAAATTAAAATAATACATTTTCTATTCAATGTATTTTATTTGCATTTCGTTATCATGATTATTATCATATATGTGCTATAATTGATTTCTAGAAAATACAACAAAAAATAATGAATCTTCTTCATTCACTGCATTTTTACATTAACTTTATTACCTGATTTAAATTTAACGAAAAATTCTAAAATGCTTCGACGAGAGGTTAGGACGTGTTTATGGTACTTTTGGGGCATTATAAGCCGAACGCGAATATGGTGCGAAAGAAATGTGGCCAGGCAGAGCTGCTTTTGGAATGACGCCGCTCGTCCATTTTTAGTATGCGGAGGGCGATTGGGGGGAGTGTGGTGAGGGTGGAGGGGGGAGGGTTATTTGATATTCCTCGCACGAATCTACGTACGCAAATGTATCGGAGCGATTCGTTAGAATGCTCTCGCATTAACGAGGACGATAACGGGGGCAGGTGTGTCTTTCGCTTCAAGAGCTCCTCTCTCTCTCTCTCTCTCTCTCTCTCTCTCTCTCTCTCTCTCCCCCTCGCGATCTCCACAGGTAATTCCATCTTGAAATTCCGAAACTTGTTTTTTCCAAATTCTACTTTTTCAAATTCAGCCATTTTCGAATTCAACAAAATTATCAAAATTTCGCTCGAATCCGAGGACCTTCGGGCTTTTTTTTCAAAATTCAAACTCAACCCCGCTACTTCTCTCAGGGTGCAAGAAAAAAAACACAAAAATTCTTTACCCTTCGATAAATAAAAATAGTTTAACCCTTTGTAGGGCAATTTTTTGTCGAGCCGCGTCGTCTTTTTTACGTCCCCCCTTCGCCTCACCTCCAGTTAATAATGGTTAATTCTCAGGCCATTTGTTGACTCTGGAGAAAAAAACACCCTTCCATGTACAACCCTCCGAGGGATCATTTTTTACACCCTGCTCACGTCACAAATTCCCGATCATTTACCGTCGCGATGGTGCGGATCGAGAATTTCGATTCGGCGGCTTATGGCAGCCCCCCCCTGACCCTTTGGGACGACCACATCTTGGCCCCTTTGCCTGATCGAATATTTAGCCAGGCATGTACAGGGTGTCCTGTAATGAAGAGGGTGTCCCTCTCTGGAAACGTCGAAAAAAACGTTTTCTTGTATAGTGTTATAGTGGGAACTTTCAAGACTATTTTAAGACAAACAAAACTCTGAAATCCTAATAATTGACAGGGTTTAATAATTGACCTATTTTAGTGGAACAGTGTGCGTCGGGTTAAGGCGGGATATTATACATTTATAACGACAAAAAAATCGATTTATGTTTTTTTTTTCTTTAAGGGGAGATATACACCTAGGAGCCGGAAAAAAGGTCATTTTGTGAATTTTATCAAGGAAACCTATTTGAAATTTCGGATTGGGGTTTTAATTATCTAAAAGTATGTACATTCAAAAATATATTTAATTTTCATTATATAAAAATATCAAAAATATAACAGGATATTGTATGATCCTTGGAACGTCGTAAAAAAATCTGGGTATACGGTACCCACTGGCGTTTCTTCAAAAATCAAGTGAAAAAAAAACCAAAAAGTTTGTTAAATTAGATACTATAATTTAGTACTTGTCATAGCCGATTTTGAAAATATCGATTTATGACAAAATAGTGGACGTTTAAATATAAATAGTGATTTTTGGGCCAAAAATTAGTTATTATTTTGCCTATAAAACAAAAACTAAGTAACGGAAAAAAAAATCCTATGACAAGTACTAGATAATGGTGTATAGAATAGCCACAAAAAACCTCAAGGCAATCGGTTCGTTGGTTTTCGAGAAATTTTGGGTACCGATTTGAAAGACGTGGTTTTGAGAAAAACGCGTTCGAAAATTTGGAAATGAATAAATCATGAAATTTGTCAACTTACATGGAATCATCGGTACCAGGCCCATAATGAAGGTCTTCTACGGTCGACGGAATGTTCATAGCTTCTAAATCCTCGACCTCGACCTCGACCCTTAACGATAGAACTATATATACAGAATATTTTCCCAAAGTTTATTTTCCCAAACCCAAAGAGAAATTCGAAAAGCTTCCAACGTTACAGCCCGTCAACGTTGTGCCTCACCACTCGGATTCGGAGAGGGCGTGATCTTCAAACGCGTTTTTCTCAAAACTGCATTATCGAAATTGGCGTGCAGGATTACGCAAAAACTATTAAGCCGATTGCGTTGAAACTTGGTAGAAATATTGATAATATTGGTACCTTCTACTTGACGGAAACTGTTTTTGAAAAAATTGAAGAAAAAAAAAACTACTTTTTTAATTCACATTTTACAGAAATGTTGATTTTTTTTGGAAATGCGTGCCATTTTCTCAAAATTGCATTTTCTTGATTTTAATTACCGTCACATAGAAACTATACATGTTCCAACTGAAAAAATGTTTGAACTTTTTTGCAAATCAAAGTCTACGGGAAGCTAGACTGCGCGACACTCTGACCTTGCTGTAACACTCTGCCGCAGCTCCGCCGTTTTCATAATGAATTAAATAAAAAAAATTATTTCGTATACTTAAATATACTATTAAAGTATACCTAAAGTTTGATAATTGTAGAATAATTATTTCTCAGTTTAAAAAATCTCTCAATGTTGCTTATTTTTTTCCCGTCTAAATGTATATCCCGCCTTAAGGATGATTCGCGCGTAACGATAGCGGACATCAAAACACAAGAACGCTCAAAAGAGACCCGAACTGCCCGCGGATAGCATAGATTAGGTGTGCAACGCGATCTCGATGATGACGAAGGACACTTGTATGGTGGCGGAATCGCTGACTAGCGGTAAGACGACAATATTTCACAAGATCGCGTTAAGGGGCCAGTCCAGGTTGAAAATTTCAAAAAATTGAAAGCAAGCTAGACTTGAAGAAATCGACGATGATGAGCAATCAGAAGGGATTTGGTACGGTGCAGGAATTGCCGATTGAGTTTAGGTAAGTGTTTTTCATAGTATAAACTTCAAACGCGTTTTTCTCGAAACGACATTTTCAAAATCTAGCTCCATCGTATCTCTAAAACTAAAAAACCGATTCTCTTGAAATTTCAACCACATATTGTAAACATGATTCGCAACAAGATGAACCTCAATGGTTTTAAAATTTCGATTTTTACCCTTTTTTTGCGAAAAACTACGAAAAAACGGGTTTTTTTTACTTTTCTCGTTTTTCATCAGCCATTTTTTTATTTTTTGATAAAACTTTATATCCGAGGGTCATTTCGTAGCTGGTGTCATACTGAATCTAATGGACTTTGATTTTTTTGTTTCAGACAAGCCGTTGCCGAGTTGTGATGGAGCTACCTAGCCCACCTATTTTTGAGGCGTTACGTTAAACTATAGTTTTTGTACTTAAAAATGAATTTAAGTGAATTAAATTTTTTTTCAAATGTATTTCAAGACTTTATTTTTCAAGCCCACCAACTTTTATATTCATATCTTTTATAAAATCGTCAAAAAAATCGCGAAAACAGCCTTTTTCGTGGCTCTAAGGTGGCCACTTAAGGGGTTACCCCCACTTGCGATTTTGAAAAAATCGATTTTTCTTATTGCATTTTTTTGAAGTACAAGTATCTGAGAATATGTCCTGAAAATGTCAAGTCGATCCGAACAAAATTGACTGAGATATGAGCGTTGAAAGAGAAGAATCCGTTGTGTAAACGACCGGCTAATTGAAACTTTAAACGCGTTTTTCTCAAAATGGCATTTCTGAAGTCGGTGACCAAGATTACTCGAACACTAATGAACCGATCTTCCTGAAATTTTGCAGGCTTATTTAATACATAAAAATGTAGTCTTTAATCGTTCGATTTTTTTTTCGTTAAAATCGAACCATTAACTTTGACTGTCCGCCATTTTATGAAAAATGAATATTTTTTAAAATCCTTCGATTAAAGACTAGTTTATACTTATATTTGACTAAATCCATCCGCATTTTTTTTTCAGATGATCCACTTCGTCGCAACGTTGGTCACCGCAAACCGTGTATATAAAAACATTATTTCATTGACGGCCATTTGCCACTAAACAATGTAATATTTTTCAATAAAAAAATTACTGAAAGTTCTTCAAGATGTGTTCTTTAAGATGGTATGTTGATCGATTAAAAAAGTTTTGTAGTTTTGGTTAAAAAAATTAATGAAAAAGGCCTTTTTTTGCGATACAAGTGGGGGTAACGCCTTAAATTTGTACCAAAACTATGAAAGCGATTATCTCGAAATTACGTATCTTGACACGGCGGAATTGATATCTTGAGTAAGTTTCACACTATTGACTTGAATTTGCACAGTTAGCGTTCAAACAGTGGGAATTTACGGTTCACGATCGCATTTTTTTAATTGGCTGAACCATTCGTTGATAACGATGACTTCTGCATGCTGTTTTTCAAGAGAGAAATGAGGTTTTCTTTGGAGAAGCTGTCATTTTTCGTATTTTTCGAAATTTCGAAAGGTGGATCGCGAACCCATAGCCAGTTGGATATGTTTGAAGAAAAAAATTGATGTTTTCGTTTCAGATTACATTTGAGTCTGGTAGAGATCTCGCCCTTCGGGCCTCACCGTTGGAAGACTGCAACGCCAAATGTAGCACAACAAACTCTTTGAAATTTATTTTTCGAAAAATTACATTGTAATCACAAATATGTCTACATGCTGGAAAAAAATAATTTATTCCAACCCATGTGTTACTAGAACAAATCATCGTTTTGACCCTTGGGTCTTCCAGCCCAACTTGAAGTCGGCCATTTTGTACAGCGAAAAAAAATATATATATTTTCTAACAGCTTGATATTCATACTAAATAGACGTGTAATTAATTTTATGAGTGATTCTCTTTTCCATACGAAAAAATATTGTTAAATTCGCGCATGATTTTATACCCGTTACTGTGGCCTAAGGCCTCAATGGATAATCCTGCAACTGTCGATAGATCGAACATGTCCTACTATATGCTGGAATTCAGGTTAGTAAAAGTCCCACGGTTTTCGAGATTTCGGGCTTTATGTTATTTTCTTTAAATCATCTGCTTTTGGTTTTTCGCATGCCATTTCTACAAATGATATAAACCGACAATAACTAAGGACCTTTTGGAAGTGATTGGTACGATATGCGTGGTACATTTTTTTACACTGCAGGCTATCAAAGTCAAACGTTTGAATTGGTTTGTATGAAAATTCTGCATGAGAACTTTTTTCATAAAGTTTCTTTAACTTTTGAGCAAAGAAGACTTTTCTATATAAAACAAATAACCAATAGTATTTTTTTTACCGAATAAAAAAAGTTATCATTTGTTGAAATGGTATGCAAAAAACCAAAAGTAGATGATTTTTTTTTAAAATAATATAAAGTCCAAAATCTCCAAAATCGTGGGACTTTTACTAAACTGAAATTCCAGCATGTAGTAGGACATGATTTGACCTATCGACAGTTGCAGGATTATCCCTGCAATATAGGACACCCTGTATATATATATACATATATATGTACATATATATATAAATAAAAAGATCATAGGGCTAGCGAGCCAATTTATAACCCGATTTGTATAAACCCTCCTGTACCGTCACTCGAGGGTTCCTTCCCTTCTCATCGGTCTGCACGCAGACAACTTACGCAATTCCTTTTGTAATTTTTTTGGGGATTTTCTCCACCGGTCTGCGGTCTCTCTCTCTCTCTCTCTCTCTCTCTCTCTCTCTCGCTTCTTCTTTCTCAAAATATCCGATGGATCCCATTGGAATCATTTTTTATTGTTTTTTATATAATGAGCTGTTCTAACGCAATAATAATAATAATAATAGCCATAATGACTGCTCAAATAACGATAGTGATTCTAACAACAATGATAATGCGTACCAATAATAATAATAATGCAAGCAATCCATAATTGCATGTTATGATGGAAAAAAATACTGAAATATTATTTCACTGTTTTATAATAATTCTATTCGAAATATTTTTCTAACGTTTATAATAATTATAACTTCTATAATAATAATACTAGTAATGATAACGTAGAAGGACCAGGGCGGTACAATAATAACTTCAATAATCGATTTTGATATTAAAAACCCTCAGGGATAAAATATTCCGATTTTTTTTGTGTTATTTGCTATTTAATATAATGAATATCAATATAGTCATAATAATAATAATAATAATAATAACAATTTTAACGAAAAATAATAACATAATAAAAATGAAATCATGAAATAATATAATAAACCATTTGAAAAAGTAAAAACAATGCAGAAGGTCTAGTAGTAGCGATAACACCGTCAATTATTGATTTTTATATTGAAATGCCTCAGGGATTGTAAATTTGATATGATTATGATTGAAATGAAGATGATTATAATTCTTAAAATTAATATCAATCAATTAAATTCAGTTTTATTTGTACAACTTTTCGTAAAGGTTTTTTTGCAAAACAATAACTTCCCGTTTACATATTCCTTCACATTTACTACGCCACACATTCTTGCACTTCGTGCTATGTAATATTTCTCTCTTTTTCTCAGTCTATTCCTCCACTCCATCTTTTTCTCTTCCCCCTTCCTCCTTACTCATTTCTTTGGACACTTCCTCTATTTCCCTAAAGCTCTCACATATTTTGTATTTCCTCACCCAGCATATTTATTATTTCCTCCTCTATTTCCAAATCATCTGTTCCTTCCATCCAGTCCCCTGCTTTTTTTCTTGCTTTCTCTGTTACTGACTCCCTGCTTTTTCTACAGATTTTCTACAGGTGATCCAACGTCTCAATTATAGGAATTGATATCAGCCCTATTAAAATTATGATTACTCTCATTATTATAAACATTGATATGGTCATTAGTTATTATTAAAAAATAGTTAGTGGAGTATAGGTTATAGGTTATAGGAGTTAGTAGAGGATAGTAAAAGGAGTATAGTGAAATTTAGAGCAAGGTAAAGAAAATATAAATTCTTCATCGATGGGACGGACGGTTTTTAATATTTTTTCCCCTGTTTTGAATTATTATTTCCGTTTACTGATTTAACATAACCGAGATTGTTTACTCACTCGGTGATTTTTTCAAATGAATTCCGATATAGTAATAATGATAATATTTATCATGAAAAATAATAATATAATAAAGATAAAATAAAATCATTTAAAAAAAACTTAAAACAATGCAAATGGATTCTGAGTAACAATAACAACGTCAGTTATCGATTTATATATTAAAATCCCTCAGGGATAAAATATTCCGATTTTATGTGTTCTTTTTACAAGTTACAAGCTTTTATTTTAACTTGACTTTCTGTGAGATGCAAAACGGAAAATCGATATTTCACCCACTTCTCGACTACTTAGAGCTTTGAAATTTTGCAAACATGCATCTGAAAGGTCACAATGCATGATTCAACTTAAAAAAAAATTCCATAACATTTTCAACTTTTCAAATCTCACTAACACATACACACAAATTCGTAGTCTACTGTGTTTGTACGTGAAAATTTTATATGCAGCAATTAGTCGTAAGTTCAATCCCAATGACAGTCTGTTATTTTTCACAAGCATTCCATGTTCCGAACGTACAAAATCGTAAACTAGTAGACTACTAGTAACAACTAACTAGTAAAAACAGTTAAAGACTTAAAAGTAGAAAATAATTTATATGTAAAAAAAAATATTTAAAAAATAAGCTTTTATTGAATGTACTAAAAAGAAGAAAATATTTTTTTTACCAAGTCACATATATGTGATTATGAATAAATGTTTGGGGCGGTCAAAATTACACATATAATCTTTAATTTACATAAATCCGTTTACATACCATCTGTATTTAATTGACTGCAAAACAACCTTAGATTTCTTAAATAAAAATGCTGAAACTGAGCATAAACGTGTGATAATAATTTCTCCACTTACTATCGTGCCAAATTAAATACGGATAATGAAACTGAATTGATCAAATGTATTAAACATTTCCACAGTTGAGCGCCCCAAGCTTTTACTTATGGTCACATATCGGTGACTTTGTAAAAAAAAACTTCTACTTTTTATTATTGAAAAAGTTTTCTATATTATCTTTCTACTTATATATATTTTATTTTATTATTAAATAAAGGCTAGATTAAAAAAAAATTGTTTGTTCGTACTTACGCTGTGTGGCCAATGGTTGCTTTTTTTGCTGCTCGTACGGAATTTTCCTTTGCTCGATCACGTCCGGAAAGGAGAAGCAAAAAATAAAAGCTTCGCACGAATTTTCCATCGACATCTGCGCTCCGCGTTTACGACGACGCGAGCGCGGAGTGCGCGACTCGACGAAGCGGAGAAAATCCTTCTGAGGCTGAAGAAAAAAAAACACAAATTACTACACCAAAAAGATACGAGTACGTTTAAGGGGACGGATGGAGAAGAAAAGGCGGACGTGCCTAGGAAAAAGGGGTTGAGGGGGAATAAAAGTTTTTTTCTTTCTCTATCCTCGACACGCGATCTCACACTCTCGTGGCCTATTAAACTTTTTTCTTTTATTTTTTTTTCTTTCCTAGGGCTCGTCCTTTTCACGGATGCTTGCCAAGGGAATCGGCAGGGTCGATCGATCGCAAAGTCAGATCGGCAATTTCGGATAATAGGGGCGGTGGGGGGAGGGGGTATAAAGGTGAATAAAATGGTGCGCCTGTTGGCGCGTGAAAAATCCTCAAATCGTGTCTCGGGCTTTTTTCATCCAGACGGAATACTTTACGCGAGGGGGCAAAATCATCGTGCAGCAAAAAAAGGACGATTTTTGGACACTTCATAATATTAATTATTACGACTGTAATGTCGGTCGATAAATATGCATATAATAATAATAACGATAAGAGCAACGAAATTTATAAAAATAAATATAATTGATGAATATGGGAACAATAATAATAATAATAAACTCCATATAAATAAATATAAAGACAATAATGATACGAGAAGAATGAAAACAAAAATATTTTTAAGGGGGGAGATACCTTTAGAAGGAGATTAATTTGCTAATTTGCATTATTTTTTTTTTTGAACGATTTCGTCATTTTCATCATTTGTGAGACTTAGGGTATTTTTTTTACTACTTTTGACTGTTACATGGTATTTTTACAAATATTTATTTAACTTGCTTCGTTCGTATGTCTTTCAGGTTCAAAATATGTGATCCATTTTTTAATCACTTGCTGGCTCCGATTGAGCTGAAATTTGGCATGCCTATGTAACTTCGGTGACAATGCAATAATATGGTACCATAGAGCTGATCTAATGATGGAGGTGGGAGGTGGGGAATGCAACACCTTAAGGGGTAAGGCCACAGTAGAATATTCAAAAAAATGTTTTTTTTTTCTTCGCTGAAACGGTGCTTTACGTTACTATATGATGTATGACAAAACAATTTTTTTTTCTTCACCGACTTTGAGCGTATAACGTAAGCCCACCTCTTACACGGCAGTACCTAAAACTTTAACACGCATTTTTCTCGAAACAGCTTTTTTACAATTGGCGTGACCAATAACTTCAACAATTTTCTCTCGATTTACTTCAAATTTAAAAGTTATGTTCCTAATTGCATTTCACAGAGAAGTACGTACGGTATTTCTGATTAATCGAAAACTTTTCATTTTATGAGCAGTTTTATACGAAATTTTTTACTGAAAATTCATTCAAACACCTACAACTTTTCAATAAAACAATATTTTTTTAATTCCGCACGTTCTTCTCTAGGTATTCTAATGTAGATTGACGAGAATTTTTGTTTTTTGTTCTAGGTAAAAAATTGTGGATGCTAAATGTCACGCCGCGGAGTGCTTTAAAAAATATAAAAGAAAATATTAGTAGTCGGCCATTTTGTAGATCGAAAAAAAAAATCTATTTTTTCTAACAGCTTGATATTCACAATAAATAGATGTGCTATTAATTTTATGAGAGAATCACTTTTTCATACGAATAAAAATTGTTAAATTCGCACATGATTTTATACCCGCTACTGTGGCCTAACCCCTTAATAGCATATACTAGGACAGTTGAGTTTGTGCTAATTATCTTGTGTTATCATGAGCACTTCTCATTACACATGATAACGAGGGTCTGATTATGGTGGTGGGAGGTGGAAACTAAAATTTCCTAATGGCAAATCGTAGGACAATCGAGTTTGGGTTCATTAACTTTGTTGACTTGAGCACTATTTATAATTACACTGTTATGAAGCAGGGGGCCTGGCATGGCAAATAAATAAACAAATTCTAATACTAAAAAGTACACAATAAACTAAACGTAAGAAATCTTTTTTAAACAAACTTTTATTTATAAACTGTTGAACTAAAAAGTAAAAAGTAATATTTAATGTATGAAGTTAAATAGTAAAGCTACAAAAGAACCTTATCCTTGGTCACTAGTCAAAGGCACAGGTAGTACATACTTAATAAAACTTAATAATAAGTTATATAATAATAATAATAAGTTAACTTGGAATAAAGCCCCAAGCATTGAAAAAAATATTTAAATTCTTAAAAGTTCTATGTTTATGTAAGTTTTATTAAGTATGTATTGCCTGCGTCTTTGATCAGTGACCAAGGATTGGGTTTTGTAGCTTTACTATTTAACTTTACACACTAAATATTGTTTTTTAAATTTTTACTTCAATATTTTATAAATAAAAGCTTGTTTTTTCAAGATTTATCATGTTTAGTTTTTCTCCTTATTAGCTTTCAAAACAGAGGAGTTATAGCACAGTCTTCTAAACTGCATTTTCAAAACTGGCGTGACGTATAGCGCGACAGCCAATCGACCGATTCTAATGAAATTTGGTATAAATCTTTTTAAAATTATTATCTAAAACATGAACCTCAATGTTTAAAAAAATAAAAAAAAACTTTTGTTTAATTGCTAAACGTAGCAGTTTTTATTTCAGAAAATTCAATCCTTTTGTTTCAAAGCGTACCATTTCATCAATTCTCAACATTTCTTACTTTTTCTTGGTTCATATTCTGCGTATGAGTGTCAGTGAAAGAAAAATCTTCGTTGATTTTTTTTCAGATTAATCTCGCCGACGCTACGTGTCACGCCGTCTGACAACAGCCGCCGCAACCCGTTTAGAAGATCGTGCCACATCTCTGCCATTTTTAAAAAATTAATAAATAAATTAAAAGTACCATGTGACAACGAAAAGTAGTAATAAAACATACCCTTAGTCTCAAAAATGATGAAAAAACTTTCTTTGAAAAAAAATCATGAAAATCATCTCTTTTTCCTCGCCCGAAGGTATCTTCCCTCCTACAAAATCGATCCCGCAGTGAGTAAAAGCTCTTGATAATAAAAAATAGATAATTTATATATCGAGAGAAAATAGAACAGGAGAAACTCTCATTTTTCATACTCAGGATCACGTTTCGAAAAGAAAAAACAAACCACCCCCTGAAGAATTTCAACCCCTAAAAATAACTTCACGTCCGAGTTACGGGGGATAAGGCGATGAGAAAATGGAGAACAGTGAAGAGGCGAAGGGAGGGGGGGGGGATGATGTACGAACAACGGAGTACAAAAAAAAGTAGAGCCGAAAATTTAGGGGGTGGATCGTATCACTCTTTTCACTTCGTTACAACCCCTACTGAAACGCGCGAGGTTCTTTTTTGTTCTGTCGTTTTTTTTCTCTCTCAATTCTCAAAGGACACATGGACACGAAGAAATCCCTCCTGGGGGTTTAAAATGGAATGGTGCAATGGCTAGGGGTGCAAAATCCGCAGGATCATACGATGACACAATAATAATAATAATAATAATAATAATAATATGGAGGATGTAGCGGGTCGTGGAGTTTTTAAGGGTCGGGCGTTCCGTCTCGCCCTCGTTGCTCCTCTTCGTACCTACTAACCGATCCAAACGCGGCATGACCTATTCCATTATAAAAATCCCGTCGGTTTCATACTCGCCTTATATTCAACCGTTGCATATACGCGTGCATGAAAATTTTACACGAAACACAGGCTCGTTCAAAATAAAACGCGGATTTTGACATCAATCGAATAATAATAAAATTGTTCGGTTTATTTCGAAATTGTTTGAATAAATTTAAAACTTTTTGAGTTATTTCGATTTTTTTAAAATGATTTCGAAATTGTTCGAATCATTTCGATTTTTTTATAGTTATTTCGAAATTATCCGAATTATTTCGAAATTGTTCGAATTATTTCGTTTTCTTTATAGTCATTTCAAAATTGTTCGAATTATTTAGAAATTATTTGAATTATTTCGATATTGTTCTAATTAATTCGCAATTGTTCGAGTTATTTCGAAATTGTCCAAATTATTACGAAATTAGTTGAATTATTTCGAAATTATTCAAATTATTTCGAAATTGTTTGTATGATTTCGAAATTATTTTAATTCTTTCGAAATTATTCGAATTATTTCGAGATTATTTTAATTATTTCAAATTATTCGAATAATTCTAAATATTTCGAAGTAATTTTACCACGGGGTACATCTACCTAGGTGGGTTAAAAAATGCATGTTCAAAAATATTTTTATTCAATAATATCACCTTTTAGCTATATTCCCTAAAAATTTCAATGAAATATTCGTAAAATTGAATGAGCTACAGCTTCTAACACATACACTTCCGAACATACATCGTACTGTAAACGCGTTTTCCTCGAAACACTGTTTTCAATGTCTGTGGACATGATTTCTCGAGAACTAGTTGACAGATTATTTCCAAATTTACAGAAGATACGATGAGAAACATTTAAAGGTCGTTGACGATCTCACTTGTCAAAAATCTATCTTCATTTTTCAATAGTTACGTAAAAATGACGATTTTTTTCATCGTTTTTGTATGCAGGACTTTCAATCCGTCGCCACGTTGTTAAAAAACATGATTCTAAAAGTCGACGATCGTCAACGACTCGTATTTATTGTTAACTTGAATATCCCGTTTGGGTTTTAAATTTCAGATGGACCATTTGAGCTGGTGAGTGTCCACCGCCAAACGGTGGGTAACATTTTCATCACCTGCCAGTGGCCGTGTTTTAGTTGTTTTTCTGTATTCTTTGATAATTTTTTTAAAGGCTTTTAATACATGTACGTTTGCGTTTAAAAAATGCGTTTCTTTTTTACCAATCGTTTCCCAGAAAAAATTCCGAAGTTTTTTCGGGCCTCTAGATGTAGCCCCTTAATTGTGTAGACATTCATTGCATCGCTTAAAAACTATTTGAATAATTAAAGAATTATTCTCTTTATTCGAATTATTCGGGCTTCAATCGAATTATTTCGACATCGATTGAATAATTTAAAAATCACACGAATAATTTCGACATTGATCGAAATACTACGAAATTATTTGATTTTTTTCAAAATATTTTGACCATAATCGATTTTTTTAAACCACTCCATCAATTTTGACATTTATCCATTTATTTCGAAATTATTCGAAATATTTTTAAATTCAATGCTGGATAAAAAAGATTGTTCGAATGTTTACAGGGGGACTTCACGTCGGCAATGCTTAATGATACAATAAAATATGTCATTGGGCTGAAACACCCTGTAAATATATACGCTTCTTTGGTTGGAAGAGAAGCCAAGGGAAAGTGCCCTGGGGAACGTGCCATCAGGGGGGCTGAGAGAACTTCGAGAAAGGAAGAGGGGTGGGGGCGAGAGAGAGAGAGAGAGAGAGGGAGAGAGAGCACAGACACAAGGGGGAGGAAAACGTAAGACCGAGATAGAGAAACCTGGCCATGATTCAAAAGATTCTTTCCACAGGTTTTTTTGGGGTGTCTTGCAGCTGTTCGATCTTAGGGAGCCTCTCTTACTTGTAGCTTACCAGAGTCTTCTTCTCTTCTTTCTTTGTCCCTCTGTCAATTTTTGTTCCCCACCTCGTCTCATCCACATTTATTCTAGAAAGAAGAAAAAAATTAATCACACAAATACACCACCATAAATATTTTAAAAAAACAACAACAACAAATCAACACTAAAATAAAAAAAAACATCGAATTTATTTTAAAAACTACGTTGACTAAATTTCCCCAAAAATATTCCATTATCTATCGGTAAAGAATTGATTTTTCATCTTTAAATTTTCCAACAAATTTCAAGAAATTCGATTTCCCGAAATGTTGTATCCATTGGCGTTCGAACACGTGCCGTTTATTTCGTGTTAAAAATTTTTTTCTTCTTTTAAATGATTAAAAACACACCGGATCAGGAGGAAGTGTTGAGGAGAGCAAATAGGATCTCCCGGACACATGTTGCGCGCTGGCATGGAAGCCATCCCCGCACGTGTATATACGTATACACGTGGACGAAGTGGGTGTGTATTTTTTTATTCCTCGTGAAGTCGTCCAAAAAACGAAGGAACAAGAAGCACCGGAAGGTATCGAATATGGGAGGGCCCAGAGGACGCAGAGAAGCCCCGCGGGCTTCCCCGGGGGCTTCGGCCAGATTTTCGATCGAAAATTAGGTCACAGATTGCGCACAGATTGCTTATTTTTATTTTTCAACATATTTTAAAAATAAATTAATATTATTATAATTAACGTTATTTTTATTATTAAAATTGATATGATTATAATTAAAACAAATATTATAATCATTGAAGTTATTATTACTATTAAAATTTATATTATTATAATTGAAATTAATATTGTAATACTTCACATTATTGTTATTGTTATTAAAAATGATATGATTATAATTAAAAGTAACATTAACGTTATTACGATTATCATAGTTATTATGTAAATTAGTGTTGTTATTATAATTGAAATTATTAGCATTTAAATTGTTAAATTATTATATCAATTACCAACATGCGAAAAAGAGTATAGTAATAATAGTAGTATTATTATTCCTTGCAGACCCTTTTTAAGGGTGTTTACACAAATGCCTCTCCCTTCTCATATACATCAATTATTTCACATTGATTTTCTTATATCTATCCGAGTCGGGAGTTTTCTTAAATTGGCTGATGTAATCGCATAGTTGCTTTGCCGGTTGAATTTTCAGTTGCCCTTCTATTTTCCAGTCAATTCCCCATGCTATTTTCCAACAATTGCTTCAGTTTATTTACTACTAGCTTTCCACCCGCGGCTTCGCTCGCGTAGACTTGTGTTGGATGTACCTTGATGAAGCATGCTCCTAAATTGTTTCATTAAGGAACACGTAGAATTTGACTAGAAATTTTTTTTACCATACAAACTTTGCTGCCCCCTTTTCTCCTTTCGGATTGAATTTCCAAAAAACGCTGAAATTTTATTAATTGTGTCTAGAAGCAGTTATACAAAGTTTCACCTAAATTTGACCCGATTTTTTTAATTTTCCGTACAAACTTTGCCACCCCTTTTCGTTTAGGGGTTGCATTTCGAAAAACGCTATTATGTGTATTTTATTAATCGTGTTGAGGAGCATTAATACTAAGTTTCAAGTAAATCTTGTGACCAGATTTTTTATTTTCCTTACTAACTTTGCCACCCCTCTCCTCCCCTCAGGGGTTGCATTTCTAAAAACGCCAATGTACAAGTTTCATTAATTGTGTCCAGAAGCACAAATACCAAATTTCAAATAAATCCGACCGGATTTTAAAAAATTTCCACACACATTTTGCTACGCCTTTTCTGCCCTTAAGGAGGTTGGAGCATTAGCCACAATCCAAGGCTAAATTTAATAAAAAATACATGTTATTTTTTAGACTATACTGAGTCTTTACGAATTTTTTGAACTTTTTTCACCACCAAACACCAGAGATAAAAAATAGTTTAATGTATGTAAATTAACGTGCGGTTAGATGGGCAAGACTCTTACACTAAAGGTTATGTAATTTTTTTTGTTATTTCGCACCAAGATAAACCATTTCTAACAACGGATTAAAGCAAACTGAACCTTTGTAAACATTTAGAAAAAAAATCCTCATGTTGCCCATCGTAAACCATGGGCCAATAATCCCGTGACGTGAATATGAATAGGCATAATTATAAGTTACTCAAAATTTCATTGTCAGTTGTATAAAACATTCGTTGTCGTAGTTTTTTCATAATAATCATCGATAATTTTATACTTTATCAAGTTGGTAGCAACACTAAAGTTTTTCTACTTTACGTAATAAAAATATTAAAATGCATAATTCTGCCCTTTAATTATATATTTAGAAAAAAATAGCATATACAGAATAAATCTGTATCTCGTATGCATCCTTTTAAGGTTCAATGAAGAAAAAAAAATGAATAAACCGTCATTTGACTCAACTGAATCGCTCCAACCTCCTTAAGGCGTTAGGCCACAGTAACGGATATAAAATCATGTGCGAATTTAACAATTTTTTTCGTATAAAAAAGTGATTCACTCATAAAATTAATTACACATCTATTTAGTATGAATATCAAGCGGCTAGAATTTTTTTTTCTCGATGTACAAAATGGCCGACTACTCGAAACTTCTCGAAACAGTTTTTTTCCAATTAGCGCAACAAATAACTTCAACAATTTTAGCTCAATTTACTTAAAATTTAAAAGTCATGTTCCTAATTGTATTTCGCAGATAAGTACGTACGGAATTTCTGATTAATCGGAAACTTTTCATTTTATGAGCAGTTTTTGAGCAGTTAGAACAAAATTGTTCACTGAAAATTCATTTCTTAAGTTCAAATACCTACAACGTTTGAATAAAACAATATTTTTTTAATTCCGTACATACTTCTCTAGGTATTCCAATGTACATTGACGAGAATTTTTGTTCTTTGGTCTAGGTTAAAAATTGTGGACGCTAAATGTCACGCCGCGGAGCGCCTAAAAAAAGATAACAAAAGAAAATATTAGTAGTCGGCCATTTTGTACATCGAAAAAAAAATATAAATTTTCTAACAGCTTGATATTCATACTAAATAGATGTGTAATTAATTTTATGAGTGAATCACTTTTCCATACGAAAAAAAATTGTTAAATTCGCACATGATTTTATACCCGTTACTGTGGCCTAAAGCCTTAAGGGTTAAATTTCGAAAAATCTCTTCTTCAATGGTGCCTACACAATAAAATCGACATGCCCTTCAAATTTCACGTTTCCACATATAGCGGTCTAAGCTGGGCGATGATGATTCCGTCAGTCAGTCAGTCAAGACTTTGCCTTTTATACAGGGTGTCCCTCTTATCCTTGCCACCCGAAATAACTCGGTGATTATCGACGCCACAAAAAAATGTTCCAAACAAAAGTTGTAAGGTGTGAAGGGCGCCATGAAATACGACCAATCTTTATTATTTCAGTGGAGGCACTGACGCACAGTGAAGGTCACCTCCACGTTTTTTCAATGGAATAGTACATTTTTTCTCTACCATCTTGTGGAGCACCTCAAGCCGCATAAAAAGATTACGGGGTCAAAGTTGTTCAAGGTCACTCAAGGTCACCTATTAAAATGAAATTGAAATCTAAATATCTCGGATCACTACCAAATATTTGGTAGTGATCCGAGATATTTAGATTTGTATAATCGAAACTGACCTTGACTGACCTTGAATGACCTTGAGCGACTTTAACTCCCGATATTTTTTATGCGAATTGAGGTGCTCCGCAAGATGGTTGAAAAAAAATGTACCATTCCTTTTAAAAAAGTGGCGGTGACCTTCACTGAGCGTCATCGCCTCCACCGAAAAAAAAATTTGGTCGCTTTTGACCCCCTTCGCAACGTACAACTTTTGTCTGGAACATTTTTTTGTGACGTCGACAATTGCCGATTTATTTCGGGTGGCAGAGATAAGAGGGGCACCCTGCATATACAGGGTGTCCTGTTATGAATGGATAATCCTGCAACTGTGGATAGGTCAGATTATGTCCTACGCTAAGCTGGAATTTCAATTTAGTAAAAGTCCCACGGTTTTCGAGATTTTGGGCTTCCTGTTATTTTTTGAAAAAAAAAAAAAAAAAAAAAAAAAAAGCATCTGCTTTTGTTTTTTTGCATGCCATTTCTGCAAATGATATGAATCGACAATAACTAAGCAACTTTTTGAAGTAATTGTCACGATATGCGTAGTACATATTTTTTTACACCGCAGGCTATCAAAGTCAGATGTTTGAATAGGTTTGGTTGAAAATGCTGTATGACATTTTTTCATAAAGTTTCCTTAACATTAAAGGTTAAAAAGGAGATTTTTCTGGATAAAACAAATAACTAAGAGAATTTTTTTTGAAACCTGGTAAAAAAAGTTATCATTTGTAGAAATGACATGCGAAAAACAAAAAGCAGATGATTTTTGTCTCGAAAACCGGTGGGACTTTTACTAAACTGAAATTCAAGCATATTGTCATCTGTATAAATTTATCGGTTTAGTTTTTCCTCAACATCCGTATACTCGCAAATATGTCTCAAAATTTGAATTGCCTGCTTGCATATTCTACATTCGGCGTCTACATACACCCCCCTCCCAACATTTTCACATCTTATACTCGCCCACTTTTCTTCTAATTCTCCGCTGATCATTTTGTCCTTGCAATATTTTTTCGCGTGTACGTTTTCTCATGATTAAAAGCCTCACAGTATGTTGACGCATCGATTTTGCGCCAATCCGGGGCCGGGTTGAAATTCCAGACTTTAAATGTTCAGAACTCCCAAAATTCCGAAAGAATAGTACCGCGAAATATCGAAACTCCAAAAGAATTTTACACGAAAGATCAAAACCCGGAAAATCTGAACACCGTTAAAATCATTCGCCTATGCAAGTTTTAAAAGTTTAAATTTGTTCAATAAATCGACGCATTTTTAAAAGATTTTTTTTTATCAAGGGATGATTTCACGTCAATTTTGAAATTTGTCTAGACAATTATATACGTTCTACATTATTTGCAGTCAACTGTGTAGACTTTCGCTGGCTTAATGTTGGCGAACCTTGTAATTTCTGAACATTAAAATTAGGAATTTTAAACCGTCGGCGCGTTCAAAGTTCGGAATTTCAACCCGGCCCTTATGTCAAGATCATGCCAGCGAAAATCAGTTGACTATAAATGATGTAGAACGTACAACATTGTCTAGACGAATTTCAAAATTGACGCAAAATCACTTCTCAAGTAAAAAAAAATTCTTGAAACAATTCGTCGATTTATTGAAAATTTTGAAACTTTTAATACTTTCATAGCCGAATTATTTTGACGGTGTTAAGATTTTCGGAGTTTTGGTCTTTCGTGTAAAATTGTTTCGGAATTTTGAGCGTTCTGACCTTTCAAAGTTCGGAATTTCAAATCGGCCCGATCTTGATTTTTGGAACATCAAAATTCGGAATTTTGATGTTCCATTTGATGAACCGTCGGAGTATTCAAAGTTCGGAATTTCAACCCGGCCCCGCAATACCTATTGAATATCTTGTTCAATTTTAAGTGAAGCAAAAAAATTCCATTTTTATTGCGAACTCCCTTATATTTCCATTCCATACGGCTTGCCAGATTGCCCCCTCACCTACGCTTTCAATTCAAAGAAAATTTTTGAAAAAAAATCTTAAAAAATTTAGTGACTCCAAAATAACAAAATACAACTTTTTACTCCCTAGACTAAATATTCCAAACCTCACAGTTTTCAAGATACGCCGCACGATTCCGGCTCTTCAAGAATCTGCCGTGTAAAAAAAAAAACTAAATTACTCTATGACAAAAAATCGTAAATTTTTGTTTTTAAATAAAACTAACGCCAACGGTTACTTTCTCAAAGCTCTTGTTACTAAATGGTGAGATTACTATTTTTTCTAAGTCCCGCCCGCGATTCTGCAAAGTGCGAAAATCGTGAAAAACCGGCATTTTCAAAATGACGTACCGGCACAACAAAAATCGCAAAAATAAAAAGAAAAAAGAACAATAAAGCTGGTTTTATCCTCTTCAAAACGCCGTTTGGTAAATTGGTTTACGATTTTTTTTCGCCGTGATATTCGATTTTTTGTCTGGATAGAAAAATTACTGTTTGCTTTATACTTTTGGCCAAGGGGGTAAATATAAAATGACCACGATCATTTTATGTATATATAAAATATAAAATATATATTTTATATATATATCATTTTATATATAGAATTAGATCGTGGTCATATATTTAAATGACCACGATAATTTTATAATTATATAAAATTATATTTTATATAATTTTCGATTCCTTCGTCTCCCGATCCCTCGACAAGGACCGTTGTCTCGCGACTCCCCAGATTACATTTTTCAAGTGGACACGTGTTGAACGTCCATCACATTTGGATGTACGTGCAAGAATAAGCAAAAACGAAAAGTACATATATATATATAGAAAAGATATGAATACATGAATTTTCTGACACCTTATTTGAATTGATGGTACGTGCCCAAAGGCAGCGTGGAAACACTCGATTGCGGTTAGTTTCTTGGTTTCGTCCGAGGGGACCGAGAAGGACGCAGATGCATTGGAAGTGTCCAGGATTCTTTGAACGGCCTGTGCGAACGCCGCTTCTTTCGATATACTTGTTTTTCGACTTTTTTCCCTCTTCGACTATAAAAAAAAATCACACACTTATATATATATATAATTATAAATTGCACATATTGAAAGCAAGATTCAGGCCAAACCAGTTCCGCCGTTATTCTTCCTCCCTTTGCGGAAAGTTTAGCAACGTGTTACGTCTCGATCGAATTTCAACTCGTTTCTCGTTACCTCACATTTGATTTGCCGATCTTTTCGTTATCTTTGTTTTTTTTCTTTTAAATTCCCCGAGCACTAAGTTTGCGAACTGCGAGCCAATGATAGAAAAATAAAGAATTCATCTCGAAGCTATCGTGAGCGAGGTCGGGATACGTTTCGAATGGGCAAATTTGCAAAATTTACGATTTTTACGAAAATCATGTTTTTTGAGGTGAGGAGATTATTTGAAACGCTTCGCCCTCTTGCACGGCCTCGTACACACACAAACCTACATGTATATATATGTATATATATTTATTTGCATTACGATTATGATTATCATTATTGTCGTGGTATTTATTATTATTTTGTATGTTAAATGGCAAAGGGAAGAAATAAGTTACCCATGGTCACCCATCAAAACGGGGGAAAATAAATAAAAGAAGCAATGGAAAACGCAGGCGAAGGGACAATCTGGCAAGCCGTATGGCATGGAAATGTAAGGGGCTGGAAAAAATTATATGTCGACATTCTCTTTTTTTAACAAGCTTTTATTTAATGTATTAAAAAGTAGAAATAATTGTTTACCGTATGGAATGGAAATGTAAGGGGCTGGAAAAAAATATATGTCAACATTTTCTTTTTTAACAAGCTTTTATTTAATGTATTAAAAAGTAGAAATAATTTGTTTACACCAAGTCTATATGTGACTATAAATAAAAGCTTGTGACGCTCAATTTTTTAAATGTTTAACAATTTTGATCAATTCAGTTTCATTAACCGTATTTAATTTCGCACAATAGTAATTCGAGACATTATTATCACACGTTTATACTCAGTTTTAGGATTTTTATTTAAGAAATCTAAGGTTGTTTACAGTACATTAAATACAGTTGATATGTTAACGGATTTATATAAATTAAAGACTATATGTCTAAATTTTGAGCGCCCCAAGCTTTTATTCATAGTCACATATAGGGGACTGGGAAAACAAAATTATTTTCTACTTTTAAGTACATTAAATAAAAGCTTGTTAAAAAATTTACATATAAATTATTTTCTACTTATTCGTCTTTAATTGACTTTACTAGAGCTCTTAGATGTTTGCAAAGAGGGATTAATCCTTCCAAACGAACCGGAGTTATTATTGATTGTCAGGAGAAATCCTGGAGAACTGTGATAGGTGGCATCCATCATAGATGTTGGCTCACCCCCTATTGGACCTTACCCTCTAACCTATTTTACCTATTGGACCCTTTTAACGATTGTGCGATCCGAGAGCACTCAGAGCCAACTCTTATGTTCTCATGCACTTTCCATGTCACCTCTTAGATGCATGTTTGCATGTTTGCAAAATTTCAGAGCTCTGAGTAGACGGGAAGTGGGTGAAATATCGATTTTTGGTTTTGCATCTCACAAAAAATCGTGTTTTTTTGTAAGTTGAATCATGCATTGTCACCTCCTAGATGCAGTTTGTAAATTTTCAGAGCTCTGATTAGTCTGGGAAGTGAGTCAAATATCGATTAGCTCCCGAAATATTTTGAATAAAATCCGGCCCTTAACACCTTAAAATTGGTTAAAAACTGTCTTTTCAAGCGAAAATGCAGTTTTTAGGAACAATGAAAAAAAAAAACAGAAAATACCAAAAAATTGACGTAGTGTGGACAAGCCCGGTTCTGTTCGTCAGCTCCTCAGATATAAAAAAACTAATGCCAAATAATTGATGTAATTGAGAAGGGAGGGCTATTTATGTAAACACCCTCAAAAAGGGTACACAAAGAATAAAATACTACTATTACTACTACTACTATTACATTTTATTATTATTATCGTTATTGTCGTGATGTTTATTAGTAGTATTTATTATTTCAGGTATACCCCTTTAGGGTGCTTACACATAAGGTCCTCCCTACATATGTGTTTTCCCTTACAAATTTGTCTTTTTTTTCGAACTTAAACTCCACTGTCGTTTCGCTTTTAGTTTACTTTTGCATTCGTTTCCTCATTTACAATTTTTCCAATTAGTTTCTCGAAATGCTTTATAAATATACTCAGTTCTACCGCAGGCTCCTTTGTCAGCATCGTCTGTATCTACCTGATGATTTGCTCTTCCTCTTTATCTCCTATCTATCTTTTCAGATTTCCTACCATTTCTCTTTAATGTTTTCCTCTTCTTTTTCACAAACCCTGCACTTGTTATCGATACCCCTTAGTTCCGAATTTCGGGTTGATGTTTATTATCATTTCGTATTATTATTCTAATTATTATTATTAGTCTATTTCAATGAACATACAATAATAGCCACACTAAATCATGCTGTAAAAAATATTCTAATTGTTATGGAGAATATGCGTTTACAATGAAATCTGGTTATATATATATATATATATATATATATATACACAGGACATGGTAGTTATACCGTTCACCAAGGGCACAATCTGCATATTTTGTATGACAATAGAAACCCGTCGAGTCTCTTAATGACAATGGCAGTCGAATCTATACCTGTACCAACCGTACCGGGTATATACGAATTCAAGATACGTTGCGGATGCGGTGTGTGTGTGTGTGTGTGTGTGGGTCACGGAAAAATTTCATACAAAATGCACCATGTGCGCTGGAACCGTCTGGTGTGCGGAGCTGAATCTCGGTGCGGTTTTGGTATATATATAGCTAGCCCCTTGGCTTCAGCCGCATCGAAATCCTATCCATGGCAAAACTACCCCCTCAATTCTATATTTTGAAAGAAAAATTCGACGGGCTTTTGGAGCATTTTACATAAGGTGCTGAGAAGGTTCTGAACTAGATCAGTATGTGGGATCCTGCTTACCCACCAAAATTTCTCTCGACCCTCTCTAACTGTAAGATCATCTGAATAACACTCTGTAATATATATATTGCTTATTGAAAATAATAACGAACTGCGAAGACACTAATTTTTTGTTAATTACTCAATTTTGTCTTTTCTTCGAAGTTTTTTCTTTTCCATTTTTCATACGTAAATATATATATATATATATATATATATATCGCTTATAGAAAATAATAATTAACTGCAAATTACACAGAACTCATGATTATTTTTCACCATTTGATTATTTGTTCGTTCGTTCATTTGTTTATTGGTTTGTGCGCGTTTCTTTTTTTTTGTATAATTTTTCTAGTGTTGATGACTATCGTTCTGTGAAAGATTCGTTGCGATCGATTTAGTCGTCCTCGAACTAAAAATGAACAAAGTGTGTGACAAAATGTTGTCGCAGTTAAACCACGTTCATTTTCAAAATAAAAAAATTAAAAAGCTCGATTAGCATCGTCCACGATCGTATCTCGAGATCGATAACAACCCTTGACCGCCCCGCTCCCTCCTTTCTCCGGATAAAAATTAGCGATCGATTCTCCCCTTCGAAGATAAGGGACAGAGAAGAAAAAAGGACGAAAAAGAATCGTGCACCTTCCCCGATTTCTCGTCCCCCACAAAAATGAGTGCGATCAAGCCAATCGCGGCTGGACGAAATCTCCGATATATCCGCAGCACCTGCTGTATACATCCTCCCCTCTGCGCGAGCGAGACAGAAAGATCGACTTCCGACACTCTCGGCTCTGATGATCTCCACCGGCCAAAGTTCCTCGTCTGCGCAAGGGGCGGGGGTGGAGGAAGGAGAGAACGAAATCGTACTCAAGTGAGAAGGAACAACGATGTTCAAACTAAAAAGGGAGGGAAAAAAGTCAAAAAAACGAATGACGACGTTCAAAATTGAGGGAGGAGGTTGCGGAAGGAAGGTGGTGGCTGTTCTTTTTTGTTTTTAGACGCCCCGAGTGGGAGCGATGCCGAGGGCTCGGAGCTGATCCGGCGAAAGGTGGTCAAGAGAGAAGGCGGTAAGGGAGAGGAGGAGAGAGAGAGAGAGAGAGCGAGAGAGAGAGAGAGAGAGAGAGGAGAGAGAGAGAGAGAGGAGAGAGAGAGAGAGAGAGAGAGAGAGGAGAGAGGAGAGAGAGGGAAGGCGAGGAGGGCATACAGGCTGAGGATTCTTGAAGACCCAAGATCCCGAGAGGGATGAAAAAGAAGGGAAACATTTGGGGGGGGGGAGTGGTCGGTGGTGCTGTGCAGATGGTTGAAATCTCGGGAATAAAGCAAGTATGTAACTGTACAAGGCAATGGTGCAAAGGGAGTAGAGGAGAGGGAGCAGAAGGAGGAGACGCACTTGGAGGGAGCAACTCGAAGAAGGTTTCCTTTGGAGACCACCTCACTCTATCTCTCTTCAAGTCTCACCCTCTTTCTCCTCTTTCTCGCTCGTTCAGTCCTCGTCGCGTCTACCAGTCAAAAGGGCGCACGTCCCTCGGTTTCATCCCTCGTGAGCTCCTTCGACTTTTGGCTCGAAATTGGCGGGAGGGAGACGAACTTTGGAAATAATGTACAGGTCTGTGTGTGTGTGTGTGTAAACGAAATATGGCGAAGACGAGAAAAGGGAGACCACGGAAGGTGGGTAGCACCTGGTCGCGGTGATGCCTCGATGCAACAGATGCCCCGAACTTCGGAGCCTCCCTCTCCCTCGTTTTCTTCTTCCTCAAGCACATGTGCTGTTTTTAGACAGACAGAAAGAGAGAGGGGGGAGGAAGAGCCCTGATGAAGGAAACGATACTTGTAGGTTATGTACGGGATGGGAGAGCAGGAGGGGCGGGGCGGAGATGGCGCAAAAGGAGCGCGAGCACATACGCTGAAATCATTCCTCATAAGAGAGAAACCCCTGTTGCTCTCCCCATCCTCGGAAGGGTGGAAATCCTCGTTTTGTTTTTTTTTCCATCCAGGAAGGTAATCTTCGGTGCGGAGAAGCGGGAGCTGACAAAGGGGGTCGAGAATTAATGAAAATAGGAAATTAAAAAAATCGTTGTCGACGTTTTTTATTTGCACGATTCTTTTTCGATTTTCTAAACATATTTTCATGATTTTCGAAAGTTATTTTTGGCAGATTTATGTGAGGGATGGCTGTGTGAGTATCGTGAAAAATGATTAAGACATTTTGAGCTCGAAATGTGGCAAGCAAAAATTAAAGCCATTCGCAAAATAAGTTTTACCATTAAACTTTGTTTTTATTATCATACGAAATCTTTTTTCGCACTTTAGGTCGTCGATGTCGGAATGAGTGTCTCAAAAAACAATTTAGAGCTTTTTGACTCGGAATATGGCAAAAAAATAAAGCCAACCACGAAATATTAATTTTCATCAGATTCCAACGTTGTAAACTTCAATCCCATCTCATCGATCCATTTGGACACTTTTACGAGTCTAATTTTTCGCCCGTTTTGAATATCTTCCTCCTGGCGAGAAAAAATCTCCGCGAAGATAAAAGTTCCGCTCAGTCGGGGTGGAAAATTGACTGTGGATCCCGCTGGTGCATTTTCCAAAAATGAATATTCATCCGATCGATCTTCGCTCACTTCCTCCTCCATCCGTGGGGAGTTCCCCAAAGACCTTTCAGCCCTTATCCGTATTACCAAATTTGTATCTTCTTCCTTCTACATTCTCGTTACGAGCAACACTATTTTTGAGAGCCTCCAAAGTAGGAAGAAAAAATGGTTGATCGTGTGCGTGAGGTTCCCTCTGCCCCTCTGGCCCTTCACAAAGTTTATGCCGACAACGAGACTTATTGCGCGACACGCAACTCCATCCCGTCATCGGAAACGTATAAACGGGAAAGATGCCCACAAAAATAGAAAGTGCGTAACAGACGGGGTTTGAAGAGACACGAACACGTGAAATCCTTCCGGGTTCGTCTTCGTGCGTTCTCCCGAGGCCCTCAAAGAGTCACGTGCCTACAGGGTCGCCCGTTCGAATCGAATATCTTCGAAACTTTCAATCGTACCGAAATTCGTTTCAGAGAAAGATTTTTTTATGTGCACGCGCGCAGGATATTACGTATTAATACGTAATTTTTTTTGTTTCTGCAACGACCAAAAATGTAAAAAAAAACAACGACCGATGTAAAAAAAAATACACGAATTAAAAAAAAATTGACCTCTCCAGGTTGTCCACAAAAAAATAGCCTGCGCAAATTTAAATGATCCCTGAAGCGATAGAACTTTGTCTCAGACAAGTTTTGGTATCGTCAACAGTTTCGAAAATATTCGAGTGTTTCGACTTCAATGGAACACCATGTATATTCATATATATTTATATTTATACATAGCTGTAGTTACGTACACGTGTACGTGATCCAAAGGGTTGTTTTAAGGCTCTCGACGCCCAGTTTCACTTCCGTGACGACGCGCGGCAATTTCAATCGTACCGAAATTCGTTTCAGAGAAAGATTTTTTTATGTGCACGCGCGCAGGATATTACGTATTTATACGTAATTTTTTTTTGTTTCTGCAACGACCAAAAATGTAAAAAAAAACAACGACCGATGTAAAAAAAAATACACGAATTAAAAAAAAATTGACCTTTCCAGGTTGTCCACAAAAAAATGGCCTGCGCAAATTTAAATGATCCCTGAAGCGATAGAACTTTGTCTCAGACAAGTTTTGGTATCGTCAAAAGTTTCGAAAATATTCGAGTGTTTCGACTTCAATGGAACACCATGTATATTCATATATATTTATATTTATACATAGCTGTAGTTACGTACACGTGTACGTGATCCAAAGGGTTGTTTTAAGGCTCTCGACGCCCAGTTTCACTTCCGTGACGACGCGCGGCACGCTTCGTACTATAATTTGACAGAAATACGAGGCATACTCTCCGCATGTGCATGGGCGTCTGTGTCTCACCGATAAATAACTCGTCGGCAAAATAAGTAAAAAAAAAAAGAAATTAAAAGAAAGTCGTCGCATAAAAATGTCAGCGATTCTCTTTATGCGGTCGCTGAAAAATTGTCACTTTAAGGCCTTAAATACGCGAAAAATTTCAAAATGTTTTATTTATTTTTTATTCCATTAGCCTGAACGGTTAGGAATATTTTAAGCTTTACAGAATTGACAAATTCTGTAAAGTTATTAAATGAGGTAAGATTGCATTTATAATAGATACCGCGCGGCGCGCCCGACCGCCAACTCCAAAGCCGTTTTTCCACGATTCACTTTTTTGAACCTTGTTAAAGTTCTAACTCTTGAACGAAGGTTCAGATCGCTTTGAAATTTTTACAACATATTCTTAGCATCGTCACCTATCGTGTGAACCACAAACACAACAATTTTTATGATACGAAAAAATATAAAAAATAAAATACTGACAGAAAATTGAGTAAAAAATTTTAAGCATCGAATTTTTGTTATATTATTTTTTCAATAATATTGTTGGTTCACACTGAAGATACATTCATTATGCAATTATAAATGTTCATTTTTATAATTGTTAAAAAATATTAATTGCTTTATTATGTTATATCTCCGCCATTTGTTAATATTTCTGATTTTTTTAACATATACTTAACCATGCGCATAAATGATCTGTAAAAAAATGTTGTCGTTATATGCGTCATTTTTTTTTCACCGCGTCTAGAAAAGTACCTTCGAAAATCGGCGAAATCGCGTATATAAGGCTTTAAGAAATCTTTTTTCTTCCTATCGATTTTAATTTTTCACAAAATGAGGGAATATATTTTTTCCACAATTTCCAGTTTTTTTCCAGGAGAACTATATGATGTTTGCTGATTTTTTAAATCCCCTCCGAAGAAAAAATCCAGTGTATTTTTGCGATGAGTAATATTTGCCATAGGATTGAGCATTTTGGTGTTTTTGCGAAACCACTCGGATAGGGATAAAATAAACATTTTCGATTTTGGGATTTCCAAAGGCCCGATCCGATGTAAAATGAATCGCTGATTACGGGAATCGTCGTCCTGCCCTCGAAAAATGATATTTCATGCAATTATTTCGAACAATCCCTATTTTCCGCAAAACCATGATAAGCCCCCATCGTGTTTTTTTCTTCTGAGAGCTTTTTTTCATAGAATAAATGTAGACAGCCGGGCAAGTCCAACTGCATTCTTCGAGGTGATTAAAATGCGTTTCCGAACCCAGGTTACGAACCCCAATAAGTTAATTAGCGGCTGAGATATGACAGGTCAAAGTTTCCCCAATTCGCAAGACCGGCTATCCGGGCCCTCTAAAATGCATCTCTTCGCGTTGCGACTTTCTCACAATCGCCCTTTCGACCTAGAGACTTGAATCTGGGCTCATTTTGCGCCGAATTGATCTAGCTTTCGAATGGACCTTGAGCCCTGTGGCTAGGACCACTTGCCGATCCGCTGGGTCGCCCCAAAGTCGGCCTGCCGGACTTCGCTAGCTTTACTGGGTACCCCTTTGGTTGTCGATTTTCGCCATATTCGGATGGCTTCTTTGGACAGAAGGAACTGAGATATCGGAATGGGTCCAACGGCCTTCTCCAAGTCTGTCAAAATCCTTTCCCGAAAGGGGGTTATGAATCCCAAATGGTTCATTGGCGGCTGAGATATGGTCGATTGAAAAATGGTGATTCTGGCGTTCTTGCTCAACCGACCGAATAGGAATATTCAAAGATTTTAATTTAAATAAAATGCTTACAGTATATATATATTGAGAAGGAGGTGGCAAAGAGTCAGTCGCGAAGCGAACAGGAACGGCTGCCGGCAATCTGTCGTTATTTCCACGTGGTCGTGCCCTTCTGGTTGATACCGCATTCTCGTATAGGAACCAAGCCGGGCCTCGCCCCATAAAGGACCTTGCACCGCCTACATTCGTGAAGCTAAAAGATTGCGCTATCTGGGTGTGCGACCCTCTTCGAATCACGGTCTTTCGCCGAATCTTCAAAATTGTTTCTCTCCTTCTCGGTCTCTTTCTCCCTCGGTTATTTTTTTTGCTGTTCCCGGGCCCCTCCGAGCCCTTCGAAGGGCTCGAAGGTCCGAGAGGACCTTATGGTACTCGTAAAAAGTAAAGCCAGCTTGCGCGTTCTCGAAATCTTGTACGCGCTTACGAATTTTAGATGACCGCGTGTTTCTGAAGTCGAGATCGAATCTTTGCGCTCGTATCTTTGGGATCAGTGTCCATGTGGCGGGTGTCCCTTTGCGACGAACCGAACCGTCTGGAAACTTTTGCCGAGGATACCGAATTCGGAATGCTCTTAAATAGTAAAGAAAGAGCTCTTAAATAGTAAAGAAAAAACAAGAAACTTTGTTAAAAACAATAATTTTGTCACATTTTTTTCTCAATTTTCGATGGATGAAAATAAACAAACAAAACGTTCACATCGTTGGTGAAATTTCGAAGTTTTTGTCGCCGGCAAAGTGCAATGACGGAAAAATAATAATTATTAATGAATAATATGAAAAATAATTAAATACCTCGGTTAAACAAAAAATTCAGGCTCGTTTGGGTTGACGTGACCGCAAAAACAATTGAGAAATCAGAGCGTTCATTGAGGGGGAGTTTCATTGGTCGCGCACGTGCTCCTCTTTCTCTTTCTTTCCCTTTCCTAATTATTACAATTATTTCCCTCCAAAATTATTGTCATCGCCCCTCGTTTTTTTCTTCTTCCGTTCCTTTCCTTTTTTCCCCTTTTTCATGGCGACGGTTCGTCACAATTATAATTGACTCCTCTCTTCGAGTCTCTATACCTGTCGCGTCCTTTTTTTTCCGTCCTCCGCTTTTATGTGGAAGCCGACCCGTTTATGGCGTCGATCAAATGTATAATTATCGCGGCCTTTGACCTCGAAGCCGCGCACGTAATTGGATCTCTTAACCACAGGGGAGCCCTAACGAGAGAGAGAGAGCGAGAGAGAGAGAGAGATGTTGAACACTCAGGGGGATGAAATGAGACTTCGGGGCTGTGTACAAAAAAAATCGTAAATTTTAAATTTATAATAATATTTTAATATTTTGATAATTTTTTAAATAATTAATAATGATTATAACAATTGTTTTTTAATGTCCAATACAATATATTATATTACATTTGCCTTTTAAGTTAATTTTTTACTAAATTGAAATCCGGGTGACTAGAACGGGTTGCTAGTAATATAAAAAATTATAATCTGATATAATATAATATACGTATTGGGTAATTCCGGGGGAGTTGGCCATAAGGGAGAGATGGCCAATAGTATGGTTTCATCGAACCGAGCACTAGATTTCACCTGTCCTTGCTTAAGGGCGGGGTAAAGTATTTACATTTTTTTTTTCATTTTTTTAAATTTTTTAAATGAATGCATAATATATCAAGAATATTGTGTTAAAATTTCAAGTCGATCGGAGTAAAATTGACGAAGTTATGAGTATTTGAGCGTCTATTGCTCCATGCCGTTCTCTTCTCTTCTGCGTTTTTCAAACCGTTTTTCTGAGACTTGTCATATTTGAAGTCCGTGTGCACGATAACTCAAAATCTACTGGACCAATCGCTTTGAAATTTTGCACAGTACTTCTTCACATAATTCACCAGGTATTGTCGAGAGCTTTTTTGTTTTTTAAAATAATTACTAATTTTTCAACAACAAATTAGCCGATGTTTTTAGCGAAAATCGGGTTTTTGGCTCCCAAGTGCTACGAAAAATCGAAAAATCGAAAAAAAAAATCCTCCCGTCATTACCTCGAGAAACATCTCCTTTAACAAATGCATTTTGATTTTTTTGTTTCAAATGATTCTGTTGCGAGTTATGGTGCACACCGCAAACCAACTTTTTTTCGAGACGCCTCCGGGGTTTAATTTTCACTCGCTCAATTTTGAATATTTTGCAATGCAAATTTAGGAGAATGTTGTTCAAATTTTACTTTATTATATGTAAATTTTTGAATAAACGAACACTATTCGTTACGCCAAAAAAAAAATCTTAAAAACATGCCTTTTTTTCGCCAAATTAACTTTACCCCGCCGTTAATTCGCTTTGCACCGTGCGCAGGTGTAAGTACGAGCAAAAGTTTGACAAAAAAATGTTAAGAGGTTAGGCCACTCTAGAGGCCGAAAAAATAGGCTTTTTGGGGATTTTTTTCTCAGAAAAACTAGAAAATAAATCGTGATTATAAAAAAGGGTGTTTGTCATACATATTAGTGACTGTATACAATATTTTTTTCAAGAGATTGATTTCAAAATGGCGGCTGTCCAGCGTTTATCTCAAAACTGCATTTCTTAAGTTGGCCGGAAACATAACTCAGACAATTCTCAACTGATTCACTTGAAATGTTAAATGTATCTTGAAAAATACATTGTCTATGGACGTACGTACAATTTTTTTTTAACATTGCATAGTTCATTTGTTATTAACAACTATCTGACGATTTTTGAGACAAATTTTTTACTTTCCAAAAATTTGGAGAGTGGCTTAAGGCCTTAAGTAAGTAAAATCGTTTTTAATTATTGTGCCTGCTGCTACATTTTTTTGAAGGCTATGTTTTACATTGTGGTGATGTTATTTTGTAAAAGTAATGGTTACTTTTGTATTTCTCGAATAGTTCACGAACAGCGCTTTGTTATAGCCTCAAGATTTCGCATGTATTATTTCTACTGGTTTACATTATAGATGTGGCCATTTCTCCCGAGAGATTAGGAGAGATGGCCACGTACAGTCGGTGTATGATAACCGTAGTATCAGTTGTAATGTGTTCAAGTAATTCATTTATTCTGCATTTGTTTTAGATGCTTAATAAATACAAGAGAAAAGCAATTGCTCTATGAGTGAACTTGACTCAAGAATCATTAAAAGCAACTAATAGTGCTGTGAAAAATGATGAATTGTCGATTCGTGCGGCCGCTAGGACCTACGAAATACCTAGGAAAACCTTAGAAAGACGACATAAGAACAATGACAAAAAACGTTGCGGAGAAAATTATTATGAAACTCGTCTCATCGACGACTGGCTGCAGTATGCCAACTTTGGGTACACAAAAATTATACTGATTTCGGTTATATGTGTCAATTATTATATATCAAGACTGGCTTCAGTATGCCAACTTTGGGTACACAAAAATTATACTGATTTCGATTATACGTGTTCTAGATGTGGCCGAATGATCAAAACATCAAAACATAAAACCAAAGAGAAAACCGAGACCATAATGCTGGGTAACTGGCCATCTCACCTCTGCTCCTATGGCCATCACACCCGGATACTCCGTAATGTTTAATTACAAATGAAGACAAGTTAAGAAACGTCTGTACTTTTATTTTGATGGATCCTTGAAAATTTGTGACCATCTACCCCGGACTCACCCTCTATATTATATTTGCATATTATATATATATATATATATATATATATATATATATATATATATATATATAAATATGTGAAAAAACACACATATATATATAGAACCTTGGAGAACAAATTAGAAATATATATATATATAAATCTAAGTTGCAATATTATTTTTTCTATAATTTCTCAAAATTTCTCTATATTAATTTTTTTTTCTCAAGAGAGATTTGTGCACAAGTTTTCATATCCCACGCTCGAGGTTCGATCTTCCGGGCGAGGGGGGCTTGAGGGAAGTAGCGCTATCGCTGGTAAACAAGGATTCGGGGGCGTGGGAGAGTTTTCAAAAGTCTGCTCGTCCACGTAGGCGAGATGGAAAAAAAAATTGACCTTACGAGAGCGATGGATCATATTTTTCGAAGTAAAAAGGGAAAAATGGGAAGCAGGAAAACGATGGGAAGGAACTGTCGAGGGGGAGAGGAGAGGCTCGCGGAGGTTCAACCTGGTCCCGAACGGCAGATGCTAACCCTCGCGGCCCCAACCCCTTCTTTCTCTACTTGTTTTTCGATTTCGTCTCTTCTAGCTATAGCTCGTTCTCCTTTTTTCTCGTTGCACTCACTACTTCCGGTTTTTTTCTCTGCTTTTGTTTCTCGACGTTTTTCGGCCTTTTCGTAATTGCAATTAATTAAAATAACTTAATGTTGTTTATCTTTGAAAATATCGATTAATTTTATTAAATTTTTTGTTTTTTTATTTTTAAGGGGTCTCTCAGTTTAAACGCTAAAAAAAGGTATTTTCGTGAATTTTTTTGGTAGGTTTATATTATAGATATTGATATAAAAGTTGTTGCACTTAATGAATACACTTTCAAAATACATTTTAAAAGAGTGTTATTTATTTAAGGGGAGGGTAGGGGTTTGTACTTTTGAAAAATCAATTTTTTTCGTCTTTTCTTATAGTTAAACATTTCAAGAATATAATCCCAACATTTCAAGTCAATCAGAGCAAAACTCTCGAAGTTATTGACTATTTAGTCCCGCTTCTCTAACACTGTAGCTCCGACTTCCCTAAACTTCAAACCCGTTTTTCTCGAAACAACTTTTTTTAAAGTCCGTGTTCACTGCCATTTGAAAACTACATGACCGATTTATTTCAAACTTGGTACACACTTTCTACACATAAAATACCTCCCCCCAACGGTTAGTTTGAGATTTTTTTTACATTGAGGGGGTTTTCCACCCCCAAAATGGCGGAATTTTTCGCGAAAAAGAGCACTTTTCACTTTACATGCCCACGAAAAATTTAAAAATGAAAAAAAAAAAAAATTATCAAGCCCGTTGGGGGGAGGATTTGATGATACTTTGGCTAAATTTTAATGCTACTTGATTTCAGATGATTTTTAGCTGAGATACAGTGAACACTGCAAATCGTGTTTTTCCAAAGGCGTTCTTGGAAAAGCTTTGTCACCGGCTTGTATGTGGATATTCTCGCGTACAAATTTCACGGAATGTTCTTGAAATGACACTTAACAATGTACAAAAGGTTTCAATAAATTTACTCTATCCATATAGATTTTTAAAAATCGCAAACAGTGTTTTTTTTTCACGCTGAAACCCCTACCCCCCCCCCCCTTAAGTCACTATTTATAGACGAAAATGGTAGTTAAAAAAATGTCCTAAAAAATTGTAGGCCTGCGCTGTTGATGAAATCTCGGAGATGGATAATCGAAAAAAAAATTAAACGGTTCCCGTGCAGAAATTTTGACCGGGATACCCTATGTCCGATCAAATCCCGATCAGGATTTGTCATGGATTCCCCAAAACCGGTATCCCGGTTAGAATCCAACTTGCATCAGTATCGGCATATGTACGACGACGATGGCATCATTTTGAAAATTTTGGCGTCACGTGTATTTTCTGTATTACTATGGAATTCCTATCTATAGATGGGAATTTCTGTCTATAGATTCCTATCTATAAAATTCCTATCTATAGATGGGAATTACATAGTAATACCGAAAATACACGTGATGCCAAAATTTTCAAAATTATGCCATCGTCGTCGTACATATTCCGATACTGATGCAAGTTGGATTTTAACCGGGATACCGGTTTTGGGGAATAAGTCTGTTTATACCCACCGAAATGTCGGTGGGTATAAACATGTATTTAAGACATATTAAAATTAAATTCACAATGATTAGATTAAAATTTACACCACCCGTGAGTTCTTACGTATTTCGAGAGAAAACATTTCGTCGAGGCAAAGAAATTTTTGCAAAAAAAGTTGTGAGTTTCAAATATTACATTATAAATATGAAAGAATCACAAAATGAGTTGTGAATTTCCTCAAGTTGAAGAAAATAAAAATCGAATTCACGATAGTTATATTAAAATTTACACCACAAGTGTAAACGTATTTTTAGAGAAAACATTGTGTTGAGGCAAAGAAATGTTCGCACAAAAAGTTATATGCAAAAATTTCTTTGCCTCGAGGCAATGTTTTCTCTCAAAATACGTACGAACTCACTTTTGGCGCAAATTTTAATCTAATCATTTTGAATTTGATTTTAATTTGTCTTAAATACGAAAAAAATCACAACTAATTTTGTGAATTTTTTTGTATTTATAATTTCTTGTCAATACATTTGCATTCACAGATTTTGATGTGAATTTTTTTTAATTCACATCAAAATCTCGCGATGAGTGCGATCTGCCATTTGAATCTTTGGACAAATTTTTTTTTACTGATAGTTTAATGCACCAAAACTTTATAAATGTTATTTATTTTTATAATAAATTTAAGATGTCATAATTCCATTTTTGACATTTTATTTCAGCCTGTGTTCACCCGTGATCCTTCCCAGATTCCTCAATGATTCCATGGGGAATCTATTTAGAGTCATTGAAGGATCCGGTTCTGGATCCCTAATGGAATCCAGTTTACGGATCTTACATTTAGTCTTCGAATCTGATCCGATATCGGACTAGATCCCGACTGGGAGCCCGGGATACAAGTCAGAATCCAGCTGTATCCCTGCCAAAATTTCTGCACGGGTTATAGCACATATCATACGATTTTTGATATATCCAAATGTAACAAAATGACGGACATTTTTCGAAAAAAAACGTGGTTTTTTCACCCTTTTAGGCAAAGAAAATAGTAAATATACAAATTTTTAAAATCCTTGACATGCACTATGGGTATAGTTGTAAAGAATATGTGGTTAAAATTTTATAAGGATCCGTTCAGTAGTTTCGAAGATTTTATCAACAAGCCGTCGAACAACGTTGTTTCGAGAAAAACGTGTTTTAAGTTTGTTTGGGTCACATAAATAAATTTAAAAAAATGATTATTCATTTCGAAAGTTTATTTATTAAGTGTAACAACCTTTATATCAATATCTATAATATAAACTTATCAAAAATAATCATAAAAATAGCCTTTTTTAGCGTCTAAAGTGAGAAGCTCCCTTAAGGGAGAATATACCTTTGTAAATGTTTTTTTTTGCATTTTTTCCCTACATCTTCCAGAAGAGAAAAAGAGCAAGGGAATGTTGAATTAGAAGGACAATTGTATGGTCCAGGCATCACCGATTAAAGGTAAACACGAAATTTCAATGATTTTACAGTCCTTAAAACTTCAAGGAGGTTGAAGCGTTAGCCACAATCGAAGGTTAAATTTAATAAAAAATAAATGTTATTGTTTAAACTATACTGAGCCTTTACGATTTTTTAAAATTTGTTCATCACCAAACACCAGAGATAAAAGATAGTTTAATGCGTGTAATTTAACGTGCGGTTAGATGGGCAAGACTTTCAGACTTTTATGTAATTTTTTTTGTTATTTAGCACCAAAATGAACCATTTCTAACAACGGATTAACGCAAACTAAACCTTTGTAAACATTTAGAAAAAAAAAATCCTCATCTTGCCCATTGTAAACCATGGGCCAATAATCTCGTGACGTAAATATAAATAGGCATAATTATAAATTAGTCAAAATTTCATTGTGAATTGTATAAAACATTGGTTATCGTAGTTTTTTTTATAATAATCATCCTTAATGTCATACTTTTTTAAGTTGGTAGTAACACAAAAGTTTTTCTCATTTACGTAATAAAAATATTAAAATGCATAATGTTGCCCGTTAATTATATATTTAGAAAAAATGAGCATATACAGAATAAGTCTGTACCTCGTATGCATTTTTTTCAGATTCATTGAAAAAACATGAATAAACCGTCATTTTACTCAACTGAATCGCTCCAACCACCTTAAACGCGTTTTACTCGAAACAATGTTTTTAGACACGGGCGTATGCGTAGCACCTCGAGTTTTCAATCGATTGACTTGAAATTTTAGCTGTAGCTTCTTGACAACATTTTCTAGTCCAGTACGAAAGATTTTTTCGATAAGTTGAAATCTAAAAATTTTATGATCAATATTCGACCGATTTTTTCACGTTTTTTTTCTTGATATTAACGCCATTTCTTTTAAATCAATATTTTGAAAAACACCTACCTACTGGACTAGTTTTTAATATCTACTTTCAAAATATTTTTTTGTTCAAATCGTTTTTTGTTCAAGCTTGAAAATTATAACCTGTGCGAATACGCCCGTAGAGGACTATGAAAAAAAGGAGTTTTCATCCATCGACTACTGCCCCGCCATTTTGTTACAAAATAATTTTAAAAAAAATCTTTTACTTTAAGAAGAGATGTACACCTAGATGGTCGAGGTCGAGGATTTAGAAGCTATGAACATTCCGTCGACCATAGAAGACCTACACTATGGGCCTGGTATCGATGATTCCATGTAAGTACACAAATTTCATGATTTATTCATTCCCAAATTTTCAAACGCGTTTTTCTCAAAACCACGTTTTTCAAATCGGTACCCAAAATATCTCGAAAACCAATGAACCGATTGCCTTGAGGTTTTTTGTGGTTGTTTATTTATATATACACCATTATCTAGTACTTCTCAGGATTTTTTTTCCGTTACTTAGTTTTTGTTTTATAGGCAAAATAATAACTAATTTTTGGCCCAATAATCACTATTTATGTTCAAACGTCCGCCATTTTGTCATAAATCGATATTTTCAAAATCGGCTATGACAAGTGCTAGATTATAGTATCTAATTTAATATTTTTTTTGTTTTTTTTTTTTTAGATGATTTTTGAAGAAACGCCAGTGGGTACCGTATACGCAGATTTTTTTTACGACGCTTCAAGGATCATACAATATCCTTTTATATTTTTGATATTTTGAAGTAAAGAAAATTAAACATATTGTAGAATGTGAAAAAAATTAAACATATTTTGAATGTTGAAAATTAAACATTTTTTTAAATTGAATTTCAAATAGTTTTCCTTGAAAAAATTCTCAAAAATGACCTTTTTTCCGGCTCCTAGGTGTATGTCCCCTCTTAACGGAGACTTTATCCTTGAAATTTAGCGGGAGATGTTAGCGGCTCAACATGAGCAGCTAGAAGAAGAGGAGGGATGCCTCTATGGACCAGGCATTGCCGATTAGCGGTAATTATAAACACATTTGTGTAAACACATTACAAAACTTTAAACGCGTTTTTCTCGAAAACACGTTTTTAAAAATAGCTGACAATCTCCTGACCGCTGTAATTAACATATCGACCTGAAATTTGGAGAGCATACTTAGAAAATATGTCTTCACGGAATGACGGATCGTTTTTTTGATAGATACATTTTTGCATTTATTATTTATCTTTTTATGCGAAAAAAACGCGAAATTCGATTTTATTTTAATTGCCGCCATTTCCCGAAATTTGTACTAAACGAAAAACCCATCCGTCATTCCATGACCAAAGGGTCACAGATTGATAATATGCTTTGAATTTGTGTTTCAGATCAACAAAGAGGGGGCAGTGATGTCAGCCGTTTACCTCCCGCGATTTGAGGACCTGTTTTCGCGGAGCTGCAACGGCCGCCATTTTGGTTTTTTTTTTCAAAAAAAATTTTTTTAACTTTCTGTGTATCATGAATAAAAGCAAGAAAAAACCGCACTCAAAAAGCTTTACTCGTTTCCTTTAAAAAAAATAAAACGTAAACATCTGAAATATGGCACTCCAAGGACAACGTCTCCTTTAAGACTTGTACTAACATGTATTAAAACCCGAATTTAAAAATATTGTTTTGTTTACCTTAAATAAATTGTCAAAATTGACCCTTGATTTTGCCCTCCCAAAGGTGTATTCCCCCTTAAGTCGAAAGGTTTTGGTCAAATTTGCGTCGAATATTACGTACCTGGATTCGCGTCGTTATTTTCGTGCCAGGATGAAGGACGAAACGCAATATATGTGCATAGACTCGAAGATCTCCCCGCACACTTGCAGGTACGTATTTCCGGTGCATATTTGAATAGCAATCTAGAGACATACAAGTTTTTTTTCTCTCCCTACGCGCCCCTTGTCCGTTCCCCGTGCGAGTGTCACCAGTCTTTTTTTGTTTTTGTCAAATTTCTCCGTCGCTTCGCAGCTCTCGAGGGGTCGCTCGCGCGCGGCCTAGAGGAAGTTTGCTCGGTCCTGTTTGTCCTGCCGGTGGTTTGGGACTTGCCATTTCCGTCATTTATTACCGCGGTCTGATATACATTTTTGCCTGCTCGGTGTGAAAGAAAGTAGCCAAGAGCAGGAGGGAGGAGAATCCTTCTCGCGAACGACGCGAGAGGGGAATAACCGGAAGTTCCGAATTTCCTGGTCCGTCGAACTCATCGCACCTGCCTCGAGGGAGGAAAAATCTCGGACGAGATTTTTCGAACCTGCTGCCTCCGGCACTTGGCACCAGTCGTGGGAAAAAAAATCCCTCCGACGGAAATGGCCCGAGTGTCTGATGATGAAGAGACGAGGAAGAGGAGGAGGAGGTGGAGGAGGAGGCCAGAAAGAAGGAAGCGGAAGAGGAGAAGCAAGAAGGAAGACAAAGGAAAAGAAAAAAGGAGGTGAAGAGGAAACAAGGAAGAAAGGAGAAAGGAGAAGAGAAAAAAGACGTGAGGAGATGAGGAAAAAGAAAGATGGCAGTTAAAGGCCAAATAGAAGAACGAGAAGGTCGATGAAAAAGAGGAATTCAAGGCTCAATGAAAACAAAGGGCAATAAGGACGAAGACACGAACAACAAGAAATACAGGAAGGACGAACATTTAAAAAAAGAGAGTGGGAGGAGGACAAACGTAGAGAAAGGCGAAAAAATAACGACAAGAAAAAATTAAGGGGATATACCAGTGTGAACGCTGAAAATTTGGGTGTTTTTCGGGAATTTTTTGGAAGAAAAGTACTCAATTAAATGTTTCGGAAAATTAAGAATATATTTGGCTATATTTGACCTATATTACATAATTTTTCCATAGAAAAATATTGAGATCCAAGCGACTTATGCGCTGCCTTCGGAGGCGCCAAAAAAAGTCTTGAAAGTATAAACTGTCCAAAAAGGCAAAAAAACTCGATTTATTTTAAGTGTCACACTGATATAGCCCTTTAAAGAAGATGCAGAACCGAAAAGACAAACGTCGAAGGACTAAAAGAATCACCAGGACGAAGAGGAACAATGAGGACGGACGTGAAGGAGATGAAGAAAAAGAATGATGGTAGTTAAAGAACGAGTTTAAAGGAACGAGAAAAACGAGGAAGTGGAGGAATTCAAGCCTCAAGGGAAAGAAGGGAAGAAGGACGAGGGCACGAAGAACAAGAAATACAGGAAGGACGAATATTTTTTAAAAGGAGGATTTTTTTACAGGAGGAGGACGGGCATAATGAAAAGAGAAAAAGTCAAAGAAAATGCAAAACCGAAAAGACAAGGGTCAAAGGACGAAAAGAACCACCAGGACGAAGAGGAAATAAGAGTAAGGACGTGAAGAAAAAGAAAGATGGCAGTTCAAGGACGAACAGAAGAACGAGGCAGTAGCGGAATTCAAGCGTCAAGGGAAAAACGGAAGACGGACGAGGACACGAAGAACAAAAAATACAGGAAGGACGAAAAATTTTAAATAGGAGCAGGAAGAGGACAATCGTAAAAGAAGAAAAAATAACAAGACAAAATCAAAGAAGATGCAGAAAGGAAAAATAAATGTCAAAGGACGAAACAACCACCAGGAAAAACAAGGGAAAAGAGGACGGACATGGGACGAAAAAAAATTAAGATGGCAGGCAAAGGACGAATAGAACGAGAAGCACGAGAAGGAAGAGGAATCCAACCCGCAAGGGAAAAAAGGGAATAAGGACGAGAACACGAAGAACAAGAAATACAGGAAGGACGAAAAATAAAAAAAACGAGCAGGAGGAGGACACACATAAAGGAAGAAGAAAAAACAACGGCACAAAAATCAAAGAAGATGCAGAACGGAAAGACAAACGTCAAAGGACGAAACAACCGCCACGGCCAAGAGGAAAAAGAGCAAGGACGTGAGTAGATAAAGAAAAATAAAGATGACAGTCAAAGGACGAATAGAAAAACGAGGAGGAAGAGGAATTCAAGCCTCAAGGGAAAAAACGGAGGAAGGTCGAGTACACGAAGAACAAGAAATACCGGAAGGACGAAAAATTCAAAAAAGGAGCAAGTGGAGAACAAACATGGAAAAATTTAAAAAAAACAACAAGAACAAATCAACGAAGATGCAGGACCGGAAAGACAAAGGTCAAAGGACGAAAAGGACCACCCCAAAGAAAAGGACGAAAAAATCAAGAATAACAACGAATTAAAGCACGCAATCGACAGACAAACCCAAACAATAAATAAGTGCAACACTAAAACCAGTAAGAACAAGAAACCCAACCAAACGCAAACAAGGATCCATAAAAAAACAACAACAAATTCAAGAAGACCTTCAAAGTCCGAAAACAGAACGAGGAGACAAAGTGTAAAAAATCAAAACCCAATAATCACAAAAGGAATCACCAATGAAAAGGACGAGGGGAACAGAAGCAGCCGGAGGGATGGTGGAGAGTGCAGTGTGTATATGCGAGGACGTTGAGTCAGGTAGTAAGGTGGGCCTCGTTTTTGGGTTTGGGTTAAGTGCATACGGCATGGATATATACGTGATTCGCGGGTCTCTCTTCCTCTGGCTCTCGCTCGCTCGCTCGTCTGTATAAGAGCGTGGGAAGGTCCGGCAGCTGAGGGCTTCGAAGCCTGTTGGCTGCTCCTGATGCCTATATAGCATAAAATGCTCAAGGAACACCCGAAAAAGCATCAGACGGCTGCTGCTTGTTCCTTTTACACACACACACACACACACACACACACACACACACACACACACACACACACACACACACACACACACACACACACACACACCCACGCATACACGCGCGCGCGTGCGTGCTTGTGCGTGTGCGCGCGCGCGCGCGCGTGTGTGTGTGTGTGTGTGTGTGTGTAATTTCCGCCTCTTCCTCCTGTCCGTGGGATTTATTATCGCGATTCCACGCGACGACCCCGCGACCGTAAGAGTCCTTGAAATTGTGTGCCCATGGAAAAATGGAGCCTCCACATCCACATACGCCTGCGCCAAATGGCGCAAGTACACAAAAAAAAAACACGCGATCCTTCGGAAAATCCTTCACGAGGAATGTCCTCCCGAATCCTGATGATCTCGAGGATAAATTGGCCAAAAAATCGTCCTTGTTGTCCAGCCCTTGACAAATGGCGCAGCTTCCTCCGGCAGTATGGGAAAAGAGAAAGGAAAAAAAGGAGAAGAGTTCCTTCGGTGACGAATCGTCGAATTATTGAGCTTCATCTTCACGAATTTGGTAAGCGCCAGCGATCGACAAGGGGGAGGGGGGCGAAAAGGTGCCAAAATGTGTTTGATCGCCCAAATATTGACTCGTACGTCTTCAGTGTTTATTTTTCCAGGACCTCTCCCATTGCCAGGGGACGCGTTTGCGTGGAGGAAAAATGGCCGGGAGGCCCAGAGGTGGAAACTTATGGAGGGGATATTGGAGCCACAATGAAATTCAATGAATTCGTCACAGAGAACTTCGGAGAGCAAGCTGGGGAAAGATTTCTTCGGAGTCGAGAAATTTGGTCCCTTGTAGGGAAAAGGGCCGAGGTCCTTGCCAAGGAACTGTCTTGTGGATATATATGTGTGTGTTTTTCTACTAAAGAAAGTTTGTTGCATCTCAAAAAGAATTTTATATATATATATATACATATATATATATATGGAGGGCTGGATTGAAGATCCATCTGTGCTATTGATATTTATTTACACTTGGGTTTAGGACGTGTGTACTCGAAATTTCGCACAATGAGAGACGTCCCGGGGCGTCGACACGATTAATTCGTCACGTAAGAGGATCAGGATCACACTCTTCTTTCTTCTCCCTGGAGAGCCTCCAGCTCCAGGGCTGGAAGCTTTCACGAGCAAGGACAAAGTTTACTGTCGACAGGAGAAAAATGTTATTAAATAAAAGAATTTGCTGATTTCACATATTAATGTAAAATCACTAATTTCTTTTTTTTTCAATTTTTTTTTCGACAAATTTTAGTACGAGAATGGTCGGAAAATGTTGGTGGAATTTGTAATAAGATTTTTTGCAGGAATTTTTGTCGGAAGAATAATACTGATTGGAAATTTGACGAATGGGGAAGATTAAAAAATACATCGAAAAGGAAATTTTTTAATTTAATTGAGTAATTTAAAGGAAAGGAACATTTTTTTTTGAAAACGGATGTAAAAATTCAAAACAAATGTGGATAAACTTTTTTTTCAGTGAACTATGTTCGAAATATAATAATGAACTTTAATAGACTATTTAAAAGTAGACGAGGATTAACAAATTTAAAAAACAACCAAATTAATGTATTGAACAATTTCTTTAATTACAAAAATAGCGTGAAATTGAATTAAAAGTTAAATCAATATTCGAAAAATGCTCGACGAAATATATTGCGACAAAAAAATTGATCAAATATTCTCCCATTGTCGGGTGCTGATTTTTTTTTTCTCGAGGGCACTTTTCTCCCGAGCTTTTTCCTCGAGCCCATTGAGACATTTTCAAGGCAGTGTGTGATCCGTGTGCAGGACGCTGCTGCGACATCCTGTTCCTCCCGGTCGTTGCTAGTCCTCTCTTCGCCCCATCGAAAAACTCAATGGTCTTAAGGAGCCCGAGGGAGATTTAATTGTTCCGAGTTCCTGTTTAAACAGTGGGATTGTAAAATTCGGATGGTGAAGAAGGACATAGGGAAGAGGATATTTGAGAGCGTGCAATACTATGGGACAAAAGGAGGGCAGTAATCCCACGCGTATAAAGCCGACATCTTTTCCATCGTTTCTCACCTCTCAACAAATTTTATATCAGAGATTCGAAGAAAAAAAAGAAAACAATAAAATAATGGATTTCGTTAGCAATTGATTTTTTTCAAAAATATTTATCGTTCACGCCAAACGAGGAGGAAAAATCTTTTCCTCTTTCGTGAGACCAAGTTTAATTATAACAATAATTGTTGTTGTTGCTATTATTCTTTTTTATCTTGATTATTATTACCATTATCATTTTCGTCATTATTATTGTATTGTTGTAGTAGTATTATTGTTGTTATTGTATTATCATTAGTATACAAATTATCGTTATTATTATTATGATTATTCCTATCATTATTATTGTCATCGGATCGAAATACTAGAATTTGACGTCCCGAAAAAAACAAAACGAACTCCACCTTTGAAAACCGAAATTAATCGAAAAATTTAATTAAAAAAATTGGCGATTCAACATGTGGTAGGAAAGAAGCGCGGGGGCAAAAAGAATTTTTATTTTTTCAAATAAGAGTAACTCGAGGCAGGAAACTCGCCTCGATTCTTCGCTTCCATTCTTCTTGCTACCTTCCTCCCGGTCTCGCGATCTCTCTCTTTATCGATGCACGCGTGTACCTGATCGTCCCCCGGTTCCCCGCCGCATACACCTTTTAGACCCGCGAAGAAGGGCTATTTTTTCTTCTCCTTGGGACGTGAAAGGGTATGAGGAAGAGAGAGACAGCGAGAGAGAGAGAGAGAGGAAGGCTGAGGCATCTTAAAGTTCCAGCAAAAAGGCACTCTAAATAATAATAACACTACCAACAACACAACAACAACAATAATAATAATAAATATTTCCTTCCGTTCATCTCGTGAGCGCACATACGCTCGCGTACATATATATATATATATATATATATATATATATATATATATATGCGTGTGTGTGAAAAAAAGGATCCTGCATCTGGTGCGGGTCAAATCGCTGCCGTTTTTTGGGCCCCCGTGGGCCCCGCGGCAATTGACCTGGCGCTCCTCGATTCTCCCTTCGCGCTTCCTCGCTCACGTATCGTCTTCTCTTCGTTGCCTATACATGTAAAACCGGAAATACCCGGCTGCGTTGTGTGCGTGCGTGCGTGCGTGCGTGCGTGCGTGTGTGTGTGTGTGTGTGTGTGTGTGTGTGTGTGCGCGCGCGCGCGTGTGTGTGTGTGTGTGTGTGTGTGCGCGTGCGTGCGTGCGTGTGCGCGTGCGTGTATGCGTGTGTGCGTGTGTTCGTGCGTGCGCGCGTGCGTGCGTGTGCGTGCGTGCGTGTGTATGTGTGCGTATTTTTTGATAGACTTGAAAAAGGCAGCCCAGGTAGGAGAGAGGCGTGGATCAATTTCCTAGTCTCGACGATCGACAAATCTCTCGATACATTATTAAACCCTTCATTGACGTCGATCATTATATATTTTTTTCACTCGCCATCATAATAACGCTGAAACGTAACTAAAACGAAAATTCTGTCGACCAATGAGAATATTTTTTTTTTAAACTGAAAGAAGGGATCGATCTTGCTTGTGTCCCATTTCCGTTTCTCGTTTTCGCGTGTCAGACGGAGCCGCACGCGTGAAACGAGCTCGCAAGAATTTGTCACGAAAGAGGGAATAAAGGAAAAAAATTGTAAAAAAAAGTCCACGGGTCTGGCGAGAGACTCTAGCGCGCGGTGAGGCTGCGTGCGTGAAACTGGAGAGAGACGAATGGGCACTGTGGATGCGAGAGAAAAAACAAAATTGTACGTATATGTGTGTACAGGAGAAGCGGAAGTGGCCCGTAAAGCGGGAAGTTCCGACCACCTTCGCTTCCGGTATATTGAGACCGAAACACGACCACCTTCTCTTCTTCTCGGCTCTCGCGGCCCTTGAGTACTCCCTTTTTCCGCCCACTGAGCCCTCTCTCTCTCTCTCTCTCTCTCTCTCTCTATCTCTCTCTGATTTACATTCTCGTCATCGTCATCCACCAGGCACACGTGTTCCAGCCTCTGCCATGTAGGGGAAAGGTGTACGAGATGATCCCCTTAAGGAGGGAGCCTGAATTAGAAGTACGAAAAAAGCGTTTTTTCGGAATTTTTTTTTCGAAGTGAAAAACACATGTGAGCCCAGTAAACATTGAGGTATCTTTTCATATGTATTTGATATGTAATAAAAAAAAGTTTCAACACAAAACACTAAATTACTGCAAATTTATTAGCCTATTCTATTGGCGTCGCGCCACTGCAGTCCCCAATCCGCGGGTAAGATGCAGCTCGTAATTCTTGACTGAAACCCAAAAACCAATCAAAATTTCAATTGTCATATATTTTTCTTCTGGGTGAATTAAGAAAAAGCTGAAGAAATCGTGAAATTATAACCTTTCTCGGGTTTGAAAAACGAAATGTGTTTACGAAAACACCTTAACGTCCTATAACAACTATTTAAAAAGGCTTTTTCAACGACTTTTTTAATTCACTTAGAAGAGACTTTCATACTAGAGAAATTGAACTTTGGTTTGATTCAATAGGTAGTTCAGTTTTTTTTGCCATCACGCCCGCCAATTTGGAAAAACCGTGAAAATTAAAACTGGAGAAAACGCGCTTCATACTTTTCCAAAGGAGGAAATATCAATATCAAATATCAACCGCGTCTCTGCTTTTGGCCTTGTATCTTTGAAAATATTTACAATTGGCCTCTGTAACTTTGTAAATACATTCTTGGATAGTTTATCTATCGATTTAAGCATTGAAAAAAAAACGATTTTTCGGACCTTCTAATTCCGGCTCCGACCTTAAGGGAGAATGCTTGTAATTTCAAAGATATTCAACATAATTAAGATTTGAAAGCGTTTACTACTAGCACGTTTATCTATCGTACGATTGGCATTTTCGTAACATTTAATTTATTGGGTTACGGACAAGATGATCTCCCGGATCATCTTGCCCCTATTCTGGCATTTCTTTTCTTTGGAGAAATCAGGTAAATTTAAATAAAAATTTGCTCGAGTTTACAACACCTCTATATTCACAACGAAAATTTAAAACTCATCAGTAACACAATGACAAAAAATTGCTACCCAATCTCTTTCACAGAAAAAATAATAAAACATCGTCGCTCCATAATCAACAATAAAAAAACTAATAACAACAATTTTGATTCTTCCAGAATAATAAACCTTCCCTACACAAAAAACATACACCATCAACTAATTCGTCTCTTCCAACAATGTAACATTACATTGGTCACAAACAATAAACACAACATCTCATCAATCATTGGCTCCACCAAAGACAAAATAACTAACAACCGAAAATCCAACGTAGTTTACCAAATTGACTGTAAAGACTGCAACGCCACATACATTGGCCAAACTAAAAGATACCTCGAAACTTGAGTAAAAGAACACAAAAATAGCCTAAAACACACCACCACAATACACACAGCTTCAGCACAACATGCAATAGAACAAAAACACAATTTTCAATTTGACAACGCAAAAATTCTAAACAATGAGAACTAGCTCAAAAAAAGACCAATCTTAGAAATGATTGAAGTTAAGGCACATTCCAACGCTATAAATTTTAGAACGGACATCCAACAACGAACCTCAATTTACAGCTCTATAATATAATTGTTAAAACATTTTACAGTATTCACCTCACATAACAATTTTAAAATTATTGACACTATTAACTAATGAATACACTGACATGATAAACTAATTTTTAATGACATTATCACTAATCTTTAATAACCCTGACCTGACACATCTATTTTATTTTCCTTGACACGTCACTGCTTAAATGATCTTTCTCCCCCGATTCACCGTACAGAGACTCGAATAAGCTTCAGAAAATTACACACCTCTCAGTTTCTCTCGAACCCTCGCTGATGACAAAACTCAACATGTAGGGGAATAAATATTGTAAATTTCGAGTTTTTTCTCATTTAGAAAGGAAAACAAATTCTTAAAAACTAATCTCAATAGGTAATTATCATAGTCCTGGGATTGTGTAAGATTTTCACTTACAATACACAAAACTTTGTTATAATTCATTATCCGTTGCAGACAAGGGAGAAAAATCGCCGATAAACGAGAACACCTTATCGATTGAGTACTTTCTCACCAAATATTATTTACATCCATAAATAATGTTTCTACAAGACAACCTTCCTAATATCTGCAAAAACTTAAAATATCAACAATATCGAGGTTAGTTATATCACACATTTCATCTCTTCATTATTCCATAATAGAATAACCCTCTCTCTCACACTTCACACATTTCAAACACTAATACATAAAAATAAATAACTCAATAGACGAAATTTTTCATACTATATTAACATAATTATAACCAAAACACAACTAACAGAAATGTTATACAAAACGACATAAAACTTATATAACGGAACCATGACCAAAAACTCTCATATATATATTTTTGTCAAACATTATCGTAAAAAAATGTGTATCACAATGTATACAGAATACCAGGTGTGTAAGTATGAAACCGGAATTTTTGTACAGAAAAAACACGTTTATTGTAATGATATGATACAAAGTATCATATCATTACCGTAGGTACATCCGCTAGTTGTTGTGTTTGAGCGTCGTCTTCGTCCAACAAGGCTTGCAGGTCAGCGTCTTCAAACTTTTTCGGTGGTCTTCCACGTTCTTCGTTCCTCACGTCAAAATCGCCACTTTTGAACCGTTTGAACCACTCGAAACACTGTGTTTTACCGAGAGCATGCTCACCAAACGCCTCCACAAGCATTCGATGCGATTCGGCTGCGGTTTTCTTCAGATGAAAACAGAAAAGTAGTGCTGTCGGCAAATCGTAATTTGTTGGCACAAAACTCGACATGTTTATCTCTAATAAACTAATGCTACTGAATGAAACTCGTGTTATTGTGAGTTGGAAATCTTTGTCGGATATCAATACAATAACAAGACACCGCTGACGTGATGTGTCGGTAACTGCATCGACATCTAGCGCCAACTATGGGCAAATTCCAGTTTCATACTTACACACCTGGTAAAATAACTTCTGAAGAGGACCCGAACCGAGGGCCGAAACGTAAAGAAAAACATTCTCTAGTTCCATTGCTGACTTTGGAATAACCTTCATTGGCCGGACCGAAGCCGAATCCACACGATCAACTCAACCTCTATATATATTAATCATAGGTATACAACATAAACTGAACTTACAAGTTAAATTACCTTTATATTATAAGCTTTGTCTCACCCAACTAGAATTAAACTGAACCAATCTTCTAGCCAGTTTTGAATCAATTAGGTATATAAATTATTATTTGTGAGATCAATTATACATTAATAGTGTTGTTTGAACATAAATAGACATTCTTTTGATGTAATTAACACAACAAACTAGGGATCATCTTGTACACCTAGAAGGGAATCATCTTGCCACAAACTCAACTTGTTCATTCATTGCTCAGTAACATAACCTATAAGTATTCCATTGTTACCACATCAACCAACACCCAAATTGAGGTTATTATAAAGCCACAAACACAACAACGATTGCAACTGACAGTACACAATCAAAGTTATTAAATTTCCGGGACTAAATTCACGACCGTTCCACTGCGTGCCGCGGACATGGTTGGCTGAAAAACAGTAGTGCTATAGTAACAGGTGCGCCGCCATTTTGTATACTTTCGACGAATAATTTTTTTTACATATTTCAATATATATCTTATTCAATCTGAAAGCTCTTTTGACCATGTATTTTATTCCTTTTTTAAAAAGAAATCCAAAGAAAACGGTCGAAAATGCTCCCTTAAGGAAACATTTTACAGAAAAATATCATGTGCCTGTGGTGCTATTATAGGCACTCAATGAGTCTTATAATTGACATTGAGGTCACAATCATTTTGAGCAACGTTACAATCAACTTTAGCAACATTATAATAAACTTGAACAACAAATTGTTGTTCAAGTTTATTCCTTGCACCCGCCGCCTGCCACAGAAGGACAAGCGGGCTCGCTGCGCATACATTTAAAACGTATTTTGGCGTTCTGTCAAAGTAGCCCCAAAAACTGTCAAAGTTACCCTGAATGTCAAAGTAGTCCCGTTTTACGGTATTCTTTCGACAACATGGCGCAACCTTTCACTTTCGTGAAAAGAGTGAACATTTGCAAACAGGAACGAGACAGCCATTTATCGAATATTGTGTTCCACACATAACCTCCATGTTTGTACCTTATATTGGAATAAAGATATTCGTACTTTTGAAATAAATGATACGTTTTATCAATAACGAAAAATGTCAGGTTATTTAGAGACACCCTATATACAGGGTGAGGCACATAAAGCGTTACAGAGCAATAGCATTCAACTCCACTTATTTAAATGGAACCATGTATTTTTTTTCGATGACATTATTACCGATTTTAAGACGAATTCAGCGACCTATAACACAAGGTCATTCTAGTCACGCAAAGTGTGAAAGTAGTCGAAAAATCGAAAAATATCGCAATAATCACTTTCAAAGGATCCACTAACCTTGGTTTGGGTCTACCTACAGAAGATGCTCGAAGTGATGACTCTCGACTTGTCAACACTTGTTTGATTGCTGTTTTCATTTCTTACGATACCAATGATTCTGATCGGCTGCAAGTGCGTATTTTCTGTTGACATATCAGTTAGTCACGCATCACCTTCTAATGTGAGTACATCGGACCGCGAAAATGAACGATTTTCAAGAATCTTTTGATATGTTGATGGTGCTGGGGGAATGCCGTAAACATTACAGAAACGCCCAAGATTTGTGTGCGGCTCGTTATCCGGATAGGCAACAAAAATCACACATGGCTTTTAAGCGATTAGCTGACCGTTTCTGTCGCTTCGGCACAGTGAAACAAACACGAGTCAAACGTCGACCGATTGTTAATGAAAATAATGCGGCTGCTATCTTAGGTTTAGCTGCACTAAATCGACATGCGAGCAGAAAATGGAAATAGAGAGTGGAATTAGTCAGCGATCCGTATTAAGAATCTTACATCAACACAAGTTCCATCCGTATAGTGTGTCATTACATCAGGATTTGTACGGCAATGATTTCCTAAATCGCGTCAATTTCTGTAACTGGATTCGTAGAAAAATGCACACAGATGTCGCATTCTTGCGTCATGTGTTTTTTTCTGACGAATCTAACTTCGCAAATACGGGAAATGTGAATGGGCATAACATGCATTATTGGGCAAATGAGAATCCTCTATGGATGAGAGCTGTACCATTTCAACATCCGTGGTCCGTTAATTGTTGGTGCGGCATTGTCGGCGATCACGTCATTGGTCCATATTTTTTTTAAGGTCGCTTGACTGGGCAAGTTTACGCAAACTTTTTGCAAAACGTACTGCCTCAATTACTGGAAGACTTGCATGTTTGCATGAACATGTGGATGCAACACGACGGTGCACCACCTCATTATGCTCTGTGTTCAAGACAAGTGATGAATGAGATTTTTGGTGAAAAGTGGATAGGACGAGGCCGCCCTGTAGCTTGGCCACCTCGTTCGCCAGGTCTAACATCGCCAGATTACTTTTTATGGGATTTTGTCAAAGAACGCGTAATGGCAGTAGCACCTACCACGCCTGACGACATGGAAGAAAGAGTACGCCGAGCATGTACCGAAATTACACCACAAATGTTGGCTGAAGTTAGACGGTTTTTTCATCAGCGAATTAACAAGTGCTTACAAGTCTAGGGTCATCACTTCGAGCATCTTCTGTAGGTAGTCCCAAACCAAGGTTATTGGATCCTTTGAAAGTGATTATTCCGATATTCTTAGATTTTTCGACTATTTTCATACTTCGCGTGACGAGAATGACCTTGTGTTCTAGGTCACTGAATTCGTCTTAAAATCGATAATAATGTCATCGAAAAAAAACATGGTTCCATTTTAAAAAGTGGAGTTGACCTTGACGTAGCTTCAACGCCTCCAACGATAAAAAAAATAGGGTGGTCCAGTATGACGGCCTTTTCGCACACTGAAACTTTTGTCTGAATCATTTTTGGATATGATCAATAGTTTGAGTGCTATTGCTGTGTAACACTTTATGTGCCTCACCCTGTATACAGGCTGATTTGATTATCTTGAGACTGCTAAATATCTAGAAAAATAAGCCTTATACGACAAAAATGTCCCAAACAAACCTTCAATAGTTTCCAAGGGGCAATTCAATCCCGAAGAAATGAACCGCCTGCCGCCCCTCCTGGGGTCGGGGCGGGGGGGGAACTTTGAAATCTTAAATGGGAACCCCTACTTTTCATTACAGATTCAGATTGTACATAACAAAACACGTAACTTTTGTCTGAACTTTTTTTTTAATTCGGGATAGATGGCACTGGATTGGTAGAGGCGGAACGATACATTGGGCTGCCAGATTGCCAGACCTTGTGTCGCCAGATTTTTTTGTTGGGTCTCTTAAAAACTGTAGTTTATCAACAAGTGCCAACACCTCGTGAAAACATGATTGGACGAATCAGAAATGCTTGCGCAAACATTAAAGCGAACAAACTTTTGAGTTGTTTACAATCATTCGAAGTACGGATCAATAAATGCATCGAAGTCGAAGGTCATCGGTTTGAACACTTATTGAATGAAATGGTGAGAGGCAAGGGGTCTCACGATAATCAAACACCCCGAATGTGAGAGGCAAGGGGACTCACAATAATGAAGCACCCCAAAGGGATTCAATTTTCGTCAGGTCCACGTCCTTAATCCTGGGTAAAGGTAAGAACGGATACAAAATTACAGTAGATATTTACGATAGTTAAAAAAAAACATGTTTCCGACAAAAGTTACTTTCTTTCGTCGTAGCTCCATTATGCAATAAAACATAGGGGATTTCCCTTGAAGAAAAGGAAGGTTGCCCAATCTTCACCGAGCGCAGCGCCATCTATCTCGAATTTAAAAAACAAGTTCAGACAAAAGTTACGTATTTTTTTATGTATAATTCGAATCTGTAATGAAAAGTAGGGGTTCCCATTTAAGATTTCAAAGTTCCCCCCCGCCCCACTCCCAGGGGGGCCGGCAGGCGGTTAATTTTTGTAGGATTAAATTGCACCTTGGAAACTATTGAAGGTTTATTTGGAACATTTTTATCGTATAAGGCTTATTTTTCGAGATATTTAACAGTCTCAAGATAAAAAAAATCACCCTGTATACCAGAAAGCGGAAGTCCTCCACCGAAAACGAATGAATCATCGTTCCCTATGCCTCGGATCCTAAGCTTGAAGAAATAAAACAAGCACAGCTCAAATCGTATCATCAAAATTCAGCACCTGGTCCAGATTTGCACCTTCATCTCTCCGGCCTATAGGAATTTCTTTTTCTCTTCACAACGGAGTCTCTCGAAAGAAGTGGAAGAGGAGGAAGAAGAAGGAAGAGAGAGAGAGAGAGAATGTTGGTTCGATTCTTCCTGTTTCGTTGGCCCGTTCGAGCTCCACTTCGGTCCCACGTTGTCGGAGCTTCCCCACGACTAACCCAAACACGGAGAGCACACCGCGCTTCACTGGCCCATATCCCTCTCCTTTTTTTCACCTTTTTCCACATCTATTTTACATTTGTTGTTTTCGAGTTTTTTTCCTCCTCGTACGCTTTTTTACGCTCTTTCCTTCAGTCTCCTCCTCCGTTGCCGTCGCCCCATACCCCCGTGTCTTTTCGTTCGTATCCAGAGGACTTGCCGATTTTTGTGGCCGCGCCACAACGTGTTGTGGCCGCGGGAAACAAAAAATTAAAAACAGCGGTTGGCCGCGAAAGGGAGAGGGAGGAGGCAAGAAGAATCAAGCTGCTGCCACGGGGCGAGAAACAATGGCCGAAAATAGATCGACGTGGAGGAAGAATAACAACAAATAACATAAATAAGAATAAGATGATGAAAAAAAGGAAAGACCAAGCACTTGGAAATACACAAAGGCAACATTGGTTACGCGTGTATAATCGAATCGATGTGGTCACTTTTCTACCCTTCGTGTGATACAAAGTCCGAGTGTATGGGGGGTGGGGAGGCTTCGCTGTGAACGGGAAGGAGAAGAACGTCAGTTTTTTATATGAGAAAAGAGCAATCACACACACACACACACACACACACACACACACACACACACACACACACACACACACACACACACACACACACACACACCCACACACACACACAGACACACACACACACACACGCGCGCGCGCGCGTGCACACACGCACGCACACACGCGCGTGCACACACACACACACACAAACGCACACGCACACGCACACACACGCACACACATCTCCCTCTCATCTCTGCCACCCGAAATAACTCGATAACTATCGACGTCACAAAAAAATGTTTCAGACAAAAATTGTACGGTATGAAGGAGGCCACAAATTGGGACCATTTGTTTTTTTTTTTTCACTTTGGTGGTGACGCACAGTGCAGGTCACCTCCACTTTTTAAAATGGAATGGTACATTTTTTCAACCATCTTGTGGAGCACCTAAAGTCGCTAACATCAGGGGGTTAAAGTCGTTGAAGGTCATTCAAGGCCAACTATTAAAATGAAATACAAATCTAAATATCTCGGATCACTAGCAAATATTTGGTAGTGATACGAGATATTTAGATTTGTATCATCGATACTGACCTTGAATGATCTTGAACGACTTCGACCGCCTAATGCCTTAATGCGGCTTGAGGTTGCTCCACAAGATGGTTGGGAAGAAAAGTACCATTCCATTAAAAAAAAGTGGAGGTGACCTTCACTGTGCGTTAGCGCCTCTACAAAAAAAATGGTCGCATTTGACGGCCCCCTTCACACCGTACAACTTTTGTCTGGAACAATTTTCTGTGACGTCGCTAATTACCAAGTTATTTCGGGGGACAGAGATAAGACGGACACCCTGTATATATGTACAGGGTGGCCCGAAAAGTAACGTTCGACTGAAAACTTCGATGTCTCGTATGAATACAGTAAGGAAAAAAGCCAATTGAATCAAAAAAATATATTGGTTGATCCAAATAAATGTATTGCTGCGGATTACCACCGATATATGAGATTGTTTCAATACTATAAGATATTGGAAAATGTGATTAATTTAATCAATATATTATTTTATTTGAAAAAGCTCTTCTTTTCTATGGATATCTACATTATCCTTCAAATAAAATTCTATTCTATTGAAATCATTCTACATACAATCCGTAGATGTATTGGATGAAATAATTAAGCGGTTGCTACAAACATGTTTTATTTCGTACAAAAATATAATCAATAGAATTAATTTTTTCTTTACTACATAGAAACCAATATGCCATGGGACGTAAGTTTTTCAATTTGTTTTAAATCTTATATAAAAAGTGAGCATTCGAATGATCATCGACGATAATAGTGGAGAGAATATCAGATATCCAATGGAATATCCATGGAGAGAATGTCAGATATTCAACTGATTAGAACAGATACTACACTTTGATCTTAGCCAAAGGCCAAGAAGCGATACTCTTTAAAGTTTCTCCAGCGCTTAAGTAGGTTTTCGGTTCGCGTTACGCTTACGAGAAAAGAGCGCGCGTGCGGCCTCTAGCACTTACTCCGAGAACTACGGGTTTCCTCACACCACTAATTTCGGTGGCGCTTGGCCATGATTTAGTTAAGGCGTTACCCCCACTTGTAGCGCAAAAAACGCCTTTTTCATGAATTTTTTTAAAGAAAACTACAAAACTTTTTTATTCGATCAATATACCATCTTAAAGAACACATTTTGAAGAACTTTCAGTAATTTTTTTATTGAAAAATATTACATTGTTTAGTGGCAAATGGCCGTCAATGAAATAATGTTTTTATATGCACTGTTTGCGGTGACCAACATTGCGGCGAAGTGGATCATCTGAAAAAAAAATGCGGATGGATTTAGTCAAATATAAGTGTAAACTAGTCTTTAATCGAACGATTTTAAAAAATATTCATTTTTCACAAAATGGCGGACAGTCAAAGTTAATGGTTCGATTTTAACGAAAAAAAACGGCCGTTTTTTGGCTATAAAACAGCCATTTTTTTCGAAAAAAAAATCGAACGATTGAAGACTACATTTTTATGTATTAAATAAGCCTGCAAAATTTCAAGAAGATCGGTTCATTAGTGTTCGAGTAATCTTAGTCACCGACTTCCGAAATGCCATTTTGAGAAAAACACGTTTAAGGGGGAAGCCTGCTTTAGAGGCTTCAAAAAATCGATTTTTTCGAGGATTTTTTTGGGAAGGAAAGAAATATTCGATTGAAACGAAACTTTCAGGTTTTATTGTTATATATTTCAACAGTCTTCTCAAATTTTTTCATTAAAATATATGTCATATTATGCCTGGTACAAGCATTTCGCCGAGGCGCCTCGAGTGTGCATGTGTCGTGCGGCAGGAGAGATGCAGGTCGCAATTTCCATCTGAAACAAAAAACCCAAAAATTTTTTTATTTTCAATAGTATAGCTTCTAGTTGAACCTAAAAAACCTTAAGAAAGTTACGATTAACCCACTTTTTAAACAATCTAAAGTGAATTTTTTTTCCAAAAAAATGAATGTTTTTTTAATTTGCGAAAAATTGTTGAATTTCTCTCTTTTTGTTGAATTTTCTTGGTTTAACTAGAAGCTATACTATTGAAAATAAATTTTTTTTTGGGTTTTTTGTTTCAGATGGAAATTGCGACCTACATCTTTCCCGCCGCACGACACATACACACTCGAGGCGCCTCGGCGAAATGCTTGTACCAGGCATAATATGACATATATTTTAATGAAAAAATTTGAGAAGACTGTTGAAATATATAACAATAAAACCTGAAAGTTTCCTTTCAATCGAATATTTCTTTCCTTCCCAAAAAAATCCTCGAAAAAATCGATTTTTTGAAGCCTCTAAAGCAGGCTTCCCCCTTAAACGCGTTTTTCTCAAAGTTGTTTCTTGTACACTTCGCCCATTAGCACTATAGTGCTACATTGATTCAACTGAACATTCATCTGCCGACAATCAACGAATGACTTTGTCCAAATATTCATGTGGTAACTGTACACGAATCTTGATTTGTGCGAATATAAAATATCGTCCACCCACAAGGAACATCCCTCAGGTGACACCCTTCGATTTTGTTGAAATTTGGATATGTTATAAACCACCGAAAAGTAAGCAATGCATATTTTTTTTATCGGCGGAAAAACGGTTTTAAGGGGTGAAACCACCCCTCGAAAAAATGCATCTCTCGGGGTAGTATAGCAGTTTCACACACAAGGAGTTCATCGATTTTAATGAAACAAAAACAAAAATTCTTCTAATCCGAAGCAATGAAAAATCCACTATAGTGACATTGCAAAAAAAATTAAGGGCTGAACCACCCCTATATTAAGGGGTGGTATCAACCCTTAAAACCGTTTTCCGCCTATAAAAAAATACGTATCGCTTACTTTTCGGTGCTTCATAACATATCCAAATTTCAACAAAATCGAAGGGTGTCACCTGAGGGATGTTCCTTGTGGGTGGACGATATTTTATATTCGCACAAATCAAGATTCGTGTACAGTTACCACATGAATATTTGGACAAAGTCATTCGTTGATTGTCGGCAGATGAATGTTCAGTTGAATCAATGTAGCACTATAGTGCTAATGGGCGAAGTGTACAAGAAACAACTCTCACGGAAAATGAGGGTTGTTCCGATGTTGCCAGGATAGGAGATTTCCTCCTAGATTTGGGGGTATTTTACCCGGGTTAGGAGAGAACTAGGGGGAACAAATTTGTAGGAGATTTTTTAGGAGAATTCCGAAGCGTGAGGGTATTTTTAGGGGATTGTAAATTTCCGAGGTTTTTTTTTCTCAAAACAAGTAAAAAACCAACCACAAGTGCACCAATTTCGAGTGACCGTAAACAAAAAAGTAAGCCCAAACAAACGAAAACAATGTTTCAAACCCAACCGATACAAGCTGCGAAACAAAACGTCGGTCGCAATGGTCAAGGCTATAATGTACGTTCGACTCGCGCTCAGCGTTGATTGCTGTGACTTTAAGGGAGAGTTTGTCCTTGAAATTTTCAAAAAGATGTTAGCGGCTCAACATGAGCAGCTAGAAGAACAGGAGAGATGCCTCTATGGACCAGGCATTGCCGATTAGCGGTAATTATAAACACATTTGTGTAAACACATTACAAAACTTTAAACGCGTTTTTCTCGAAAACACGTTTTTAAAAATGGCTGACATTCTCCTGACCGCTGTAATTAACATATCGTCCTGAAATTTGGAGAGCATACTCAGAAAATATATCTTCACGGAATGACGGATCGTTTTTTCGATAGATACATTTTTGCCTTTATTATTTATCTTTTTATGCGAAAAAAACGCCAAAATTCGATTTTTTTTAAAAGTGCCGCTATTTTCCGAAATTTGTACTAAACGAAGAACCCATCCGTTATTCCATGACCAAAGAGTTACAAATTGATAATATGCTTTGAATTTGTGCTTCAGATCAACAAAGAGTCAGCCGTTTACCTCCCGCGATTTGAGGACCTGTTTTCGCGGAGGTGCAACGGCCGCCATTTTGGTTTTATTATTATTTTTTAACGTTCTGTATATCATGAATAAAAGCAAGAAAAAACCGCACTCAAAAAGCTTTACTCGTTTACTTTAAAAAAAATAAAATGTAAACACCTGAAATATGGCACTCCAAGGACAAAGTCTCCCTTAAGCCGACAGTTCGTATGTTGAAGCGTTTCAGCTCTGAGAATATTTATAATAATATAAATGACAGCGATGTTGGAACCCTCGATATATTTCCTGACAATTAGGGCCGAAATTTAGCTATTCACCCATCAGTGAATTCTTCATTGCAATAAATATCATTCCGATGGAGAATCCACTCTGTGCTCATTCTGTTCGTTAACGTTTTCGCTTTAAAATGCTGCATCGTCCATCGTGCTGTGGGTATTTTTCGATTTTTGGCAGAATTTCAAAGAGGGGAGCATCGATTTGAGCAATTTTTCCCACGCTTTTTAAATAAAAATTTTAGGAACCCTAAAGGTTTTATTATAGTCAATACTTGATCGGAGCAGCCCGAGTCGAAATTTCTTAGGGTTAGCCTGACCAATATCAGGCCCCGATCGGGGTGTGATACGGGTAACACCTATTACGGACATCCTGATCCGGCCCCGATCGAGCCGGAAGTATTTAGGCCCTAATCAGGCTATACTAAAATGGCCCTACTAAGGCCGTCCCTGATAAGATCCTACTAAGGCTTTTCCCGATAGGGTCCTACCAAGGCTTGCCCTGATAGGCCCTACTAAGGCTTTCCATGATAGGGCCGTACTAAGGCTGTTCCTAATGTGCCCCTGCTAAGGCTTTTCCCGATAGGGCCCTACCAAGGCTTGCCCTGATAGGCCGTACTTTCTACCAAGGCTTTCCCTGATGAGGCCATAAATAGGTTTGCCCTATGCCTGCTTCAGCAGTCGCTAGATGCACATAACCTCTCATTTTTCACATAGAAACTTCGATTTTACAGCATCGTAGCTTCGGAGTTTCGATGCATTCCTGAATTCTATTTAAAAAAAGGTGGTATAGACTGTCAGGACAAAAAACGTTATGCAACTTGGATGCGTGTTAGAAGATTTTGGCAGCTTTGTAAGGCGAAGAGAGAGAAAGGAACTATATATGTGTTTTTTTAAAATGATTTTTATTATATATATAAAATATATATATATAAGGTTAAGTTTCAAAAATTCATAGCATGTTATTCGATAAACCTCTTTAATTGTCACAATGATATTAACTAATTGATATACTTTATGTGATACAACAAATAATTATAGGAATTCATTTGGTCTCTTATGACATATCTGGGACCAAGATGTTACAAGCACTCGGTAGCATAGGGGCAGCGTGCCTAGCTTTGGGTACGAGGTTCGATTCCCATGTAGGCGAAATATTTTCTTCGAACCAAAACATTTCAGCAGGCCAGGGAATGACGAATTATGATACAAAATCATTGTAGTGGAACTCTAAATTAAGTGGGTCAATTCCATTTTGGATTTTTGAAATATTATTATATGCATTTTTTTTTTATCAGGCAGCCTGATAGGGGCCTGATCAGGCAACCAGGTCAGGCCCGTATGTGACACAACGTTACATTTCCTAGTAGGGCCCTTTCTGGCTGCCTTATTAGTGCCTTACTAGGGCAGTCAGGCAACCTGATCGGGCCCTGATCTGGGCCCCATCGAGATTTCTATGCGGGAGTATTTTTCAAGATGAATGAGGTGTAAGATTAAAATGGGCCACCCGGTATGTGTATGTATGTGTGTGTGTGTATGTGTATATATATATATATATATATATATATTGAATATATATACATTTTTTTTATTTCGAGAGAGAAATAATTTATATATATATATACACACACACACACAGGCACATAGAATTGAGAATGCAGTCGAGCGAAGCGCGACACCTGCTGCGGCTGCGATTTCTGTGGCAAAATCCCGGGGAGGGTTGATGGAGCAACGCTCGGGTAAGGGGTGGGGGGGGGCAGGAGGTTCCGAATTTAATTAGATATTGCGTTAAAAATCGACGGCACAGGGTGGAAAAAAACCGATATTAATGATTTCGATATTTCTCTCTCTCTCTCTCTCTCTCTCTCTCTCTCTCTCTCTCTCTCTTCTTTCTCTCTCTCTCTCTCTCTCTCTCTCTCTCTCTCTCTCTCTCTCTCTCTCTCTCTCTCTCTCTCTCTCTCTCTCTCTCTCTTTTATTCACAATTTCACAAAAATTCTTAAACGAGCGTGAAAACTGTTCGTTCATCCCCTCTCCCTCGTTTTTTTACGACGGTACTTCCGTTCGCGGCGTCATCTTGTGTGTTCCTCTTTTCGTTGATGACAGTGCACGAAGCGGCAATTATTGCGTCGAAAGCTCTTCGGAAGCCTGCGACGCTTTCAAGTCGCGTAGTAAGTTTGTGTGTGGCCTCGCTCGCGCGAGAAGATCCGAAGGCTTCCGCGCTTTCTCAATTTCCCGGCCATTTTTTCTCGGTCGGTCAGAAATGAAAAGAGAGAGAAACAATGGGGATGAAGTGACGGGATTTCCGGTCGCGTGGCACGAGACGCGGAGGCGGTCTCTCTGTTGTTTTCGTCGTTGGAGGGCTCCATTTCTATTTCCACATGTATGTATATATATATATATATATATATATATATATATATATATATATATATATATATATATATACATACATACATACATACATACATACATACATACATACATACATACATACATACATACATACATACATACATATATATATATATATATATATATATATATGTATATGTATATATATGTGTGTATATATACATAATACATTGTTTTCTTCATTGGAGGAATCCATATTCCTGATGAATATCAATATATTTGTTATTCAACAAACAATAACTAATAAACATTGCATTTTGGTTACTGATTGTTATATTAGCTGGTTGATAAAAAAAATGTGGAGAAAAGTACGAGAATTTCACGCACATTATTATTTATTATTTTATTATTTTATCAATGGCAATGTTTAATTATACGCAACGTATAATTAGTAACAACTATTATTGATTAAGTCAATTACTAATTAATCAATAATTAATAATAATAATAAAAAGAATCGTTATTATTGCTGATATATATGAATGTATATTTGTTATTTAAAAAACACCAACTAATGAACATTTCATTTTGCATAGTAATTGGTTATATTGGCTGGTTGATGAAAAAAAAATTACAAAGAAAATTATGAAAATTTCATGCACGTTATTATTGGTTTTAATGTTATTTTGTCAGTGGCGATATTTATTTACATACGATATCTAATAATAATAACTGTAATTATAATTATAGTCGCAATAATTATTGTTATTCATTTCTATTAGTCTTGATATGGTTATTAGTCATATTAATTGCTATTATTATTATTATTGTTATTTATCATTATCATTGCGTTACGATAATAATACCAACAATATTGCAAATTCGCGCGAAACGAAGTTGAACTTCGGAGATTGCCACGTCTTTACATAAATTGCAATTAATATTAAACGAATCCACCGATAATAAAGTGTATACATGAATATTGACAGTCTTCAATATTTAATTATTTTTTTTCTCTCATGATTTAACATACTTATTAATTATTATATGTATTATGATTGAATAATAGTAATAATAATCATAATAATAATAATAATAATACGAACAACAACGATGTAGATCTGAAAGAGAGAAAAAAAGGCAAAAAAAGTGTTTCCTCGCCGGTAACATTTCTGAAGGATTTTTCGGTTAACTCTTCGATTGCGACGTGTAAGAGCCTCGTGCAGCGCGCGCGCGCGCAGGACCTTACTCACTTTTCGTCTGTACGAAAAGCGGTTGTTCAATATCTCTTTAACATAACAATAAGATAGACGCACACGAGTTCACTGATATGTGCACGTATCGTCCGTAGCCGCGGGACACGAGGATCGAGCATTGTTCGAAACGATCGTTTCCCACACACGAGCGACGAGGAGGACACGCCGCGGGGGGAACGCACGTCCCGTATACGTGATGAGAATTAATATCTCTAATGACAACGAGGATTTTCAGGCGTGCGAGACCTATTCGAGTTTTAATACACTCACGATTCAGTTGAGCGGCCGCGAGCCTGGGAAAGAGAATCGAAGAGCAAAAAGGATTTAGAGAGAGACCGAGAAAGAGAGACAAAAAAAAGGAAACAATTCGAGGCGCATGTCGAGTATCGAAAAATGTACTATTTTGTTCGTCCTCAACATATAATTGTATATTTTTATTTTTTTATTTCTATTTTTTGGTGCTCAGAAATTATTTTGCCACATTTGTACCTTTCGTTTTCTTTAACTTTTACGTTTTTATTTTTTAAACCATTTCTTAATTCTTACATTTTTTTATTTGGATTTTTTAAAAAATTTCTTAATTTTTACATTTTTATTTTGAAAACTAACTTTTTGGTCAATTCTTATTTTTTCAAATGACACTGTCTAATTTTTTTATTTTTTATTAAAAAAGAACAGTTTGAATACACCGACGATTCAGTTGAGCGGCCGCGAGCTTGGGAAAGAGAATCGAAGAGCAAGAAGGATTTAGAGAGAGAGAGAGAGAGAGAAAGAGAGGCAAAAAAGGAAACAATTCGAGTCCCATGTCGAATAGCGAAAATTTTACTATTTTCTTCGTCCTTAAAATAGAATTGTATATTTTTATTTTTATTTTTTTGTATTCAAAAATTATTTTGTTAAATTTGTACCTTTTGTTCTTATTTTTAACTTTCACGTTTTTATTTTTTTAGTGTCTTTTTTAGACTTTTTCATTCTATGCAATTCTAAACATTACGTTTCTATATTTTTCATTTGACTTTTTGGAAACATTTTTTAATTTTAACGTTCAAAAACAAACTTTGATAAGACAGAGAGAGAGAGAGAGAGAGAGAAAAAAAAGAGAGACAAAAAGGAAAAAATTCGAGGCACGGGGAAAAAAGCGAAAAATTAACAGTGTTTGTCCTCAAAATAGAATTGTATGTTTTAAAAATTTTTTGTTGGTGTTCATAAATTATTTGGTTAAATTTGTATCTTTTGTTTTAATTTTTGTAATTTTTACTTGTACGTTTTAATTTATTTCAAATAGCTTCTTCAGACTTGTTCATTTTTATTCCAAAAAATTGCGTTTTTACATTTTTTATTTGTATTTTTTAGCTATTTCTTTATTTTGCCATTTTTTTAAATTTGAATGTTTGCTAACGTGTCTTTATTTTTGCATTTTTTAATTTCAATGTTCAAAAACATTTTTTAATTTTTCCCCCTTCATTTTAAAATATGACTTCTTTTTTTTTATTCTTATTTTTTCGAACAATATTTTCCAATTTCTTATTTTTAATTTAAAAAAATAACACTTTGGATGCGTACAATTGTATTTTTGACAAAACATTTTTTATTGTTGAATGTTCATTTAAAAAAACTAAAAGGCCCTTTGCGACAAGACTACGCGTGCCTGCCTCCGCCCTCGCTCCACCACCGCCGCTCTCGGCTATTCTAAATGCGCGTGGCGGAGCTTCGGTAACGGAGAAGAGAGTACGAGAGGCAAGGTGGTCATCGGGGACCTGTCCACGAGAGCGAGAACACCCGAAAACACCTGACGAATTGCTCTCCGCTTCTGGTCTTCTCGTCGATCTCGTCTCGTTCTCGAGTGTCTTCTCCCATCCGCCCCCTTCCCAGCCCTCGCCAGCCGAGCCCACGAATATAACAAGAATTATTCCGATGCTGCGAGTAATCCGAACTGTCCTTCGAAAAAAAAAATATTTTCCCCAGAGACGAAGATTCCATGAAAAAAAAAAAAAAACAAACAAAAATACGAAACGACTCATATATATTTTTGTGAAAATGATTTTTCGGTTGCGGCATATTTTCGTTCAACCGCAACAACATTTGGAACTTTGCAAAATTCAGCTGCGAGCTAATATCGTGTCAATTTCATTCTTACCAACTGCTTTGACTTTCGTTTTGTCATGCAAATGTCGAGTTGTTGACCTATTTGAGTCGATATACGATTATTTTTCTTCAAAGTGAAAAGTTTTGTGATTTTTGTATTTACGCAAAAATACGTATTGTATTCAATAAAATTAATATAAAATAAAAGAAATTATGATGATTATAATTGTTATTAAGTATCATATAAAATAATTGAATTGGATAAATATATTTTTGAATATCATTCTTTTTATATTTATTATTATTGGGAGTGCAAAAGAAGGAAGCAGGTGGAAACGTTTCAAGCAAGGCTATGTTCATGAATTTTTTTGGTAGGTTCATATTATAGATATCGATATAAAAGTTGTTAGACTTAATAATACATTTTTGAAATACATTTAAAAATATTTTTAAATGAATTTATGTAATCCAAAAAAACTTTAAACCCGTCTTTCTCGAAACAACGTTTTTCGACGGCTTGTTGAATTTTTTTTCGAAACTACTGAACCGATCCTTATAAAATTTTAACCACATATTCTTTACGACTATAGCTATAGCGCATATCAAGGATTTTTTCGGCGGCTCCAGCTCCAGTCAAATAAAGTCATCTTCATTTGACGGGAGCTGGAGCCGCCATTTTGGATTTTTTAAATGAATAAAATTGGAATTTACTCTCCATTGATAGAAGAATAAAATACGCTGAAACCCATTTCCAAAGGTATTTAATTTATGAAAGAAGAAAATACCCGAAGTTCATTTTTGATGCCTCTCGACGGTAACCTGTCCTGAAGATGGGGGATGGTAGGTGGCAAAAAAAAATGCTTAAGAGCTTACCCTTCTGTGTTTTTGAAAAAAAAAATTTATTTTTTCCTTTAAAAAATAGTTTGAAGGGTTAAGATTGATATGCAAAAAATGCAGGAATGGCAGATTAACGGTAAGACATGAAAATAAAAAAAATTTCACTCCAAAATCCCGTGCTCGAACTTTAAACGCGTTTTTCTCGAAACTATGTTTTTCAAAACGGTGTACACGACATCTCGAGCTGTAATCAAAGAATCGACTCGAAATTTGGTACACGAATTCAAAGGAATAGTACTATTGGGCGGAAGGAAGGTTTTATCGTTTTAATTTTTTGTTTAATAATTATTGATAAAAATAACACGTTTTTTTTTAGCCGAAAATTTTGAAAAAATTCACGAATTTTTTTTCGTCGCCAAAGAGGACAAAAATAGAAAAGCTCCGTCCACCGATAACCAATACAATGTAGTTAATGAGCATATTTTTTTGTCTCACATCACTGGTACTTGCGATATCACGTACACCGATCGACCGCGGACGAAAATCACCGGAACGCGCGAGGAGATATAACCCATCCAATTTTAAATTTTTTTCAATAAAAATTTTTCAACGCACTCTTTAACGTGTACATGACATCGTATAAAAAAATTGTCAACATTGCATTGGTAGTTTTTGCGTAATTAATTATTGAAAATTAGTCTGTTTCGACGCTCGTCACAGTAGGCCAATCCCTTAAGGAAAGGAGTAAAAGTGATTTATCAATCATAACCCATAAAAATGGGGAAAATAAATGCAAAGCGAAGGGGGGGGGGGAGGGTATCAAGCAAGCCGTATGAACGGAAATGTAAGGGAGCTCGAAAGAAAAATAGAAGGAGGCATCAAAACTAAAATTGCAAAAGAAATTCAATTCAATATTAGGGTGGCACAATTTTGCGCTATATTTTTTTCCTTTTTCTCACCATCCAATTATCTTCTTCAGAGGAAAAAAAAATTGTCGCGGGAGCTGCGAGTGATCAAAAGATATTTAGAGGTCGCTCAAGACTCCCAAAAATTCTAATTTTCATTAAAAATCGAATTTTTTTCATCCACTTCTCAGCCGTGAATTTTACGCTTTATAATTTTTGGAAATTGAAGTTGAGTTAAAAGTGTGAGGTAAATTTGAAATAACTGTTTCTAAAGAAAAAAACAGGATTGATTGTTTTGAAAATTTTACAAAGCGTCAAATTTATGAGTGAGAAGACTAAAAAAGAAATTGGCGAAAATTGGAAATTTCGAACCTCTTGACCGACCACTAAATATTCATTGGCTGGCTAGAGCTTTTGTGAGGTTAATTTAACAATTATAAAACGTTGAATTCATGGGTGAAAAGTGGACGAAAAAAAGTCGATTTTTAAATGGAAATTTGACTTTTTGGGAGTCTTGAGCGACCTCTAAATATTTTTTGACGGCTTGCAGCTTTCGCGACAATTTTTTAATTTTTATTCAAAGAAGATAATTGGATGGTGGCAAGAAGGTAAAAAAAATAGAGCTCAAAATTGTGCGATCCTAGTCAACATACTGCAAGGAATATAAAGATAGAAAAACAGGGTTATGCGTGGGAAAATAGCAGGAGGACAATATGATTAGCGGAGAATTAAACAAAAAACGTGGACGAGGATAATATATGGAAATGTCGGGAAAAAAAATATGGAGAATATGCAAACAGGCAATTAAAAATTTAAGACATATTAGCGAGTTTACAAATGTTAACGGGTTACCCCCACTTGCGATTTTGAAAAAATCAATTTTTTTTAATTGCTTTTTTTTGAAGTATAAGTATCTGAGAATATGTCCTGAAAATTTCAAGTCGATCCGAACAAAATTGACTGAGATATGAGCGTTGAAAGAGAAGAATCCGTTGTGTAAACGACCGGCTAATTGAAACTTTAAACGCGTTTTTCTCAAAATGGCATTTCTGAAGTCGGTGACCAAGATTACTCGAACACTAATGAACCGATCTTCTTGAAATTTTGCAGGCTTATTTGACACATAAAAATGTAGTCTTTAATCGTTCGTTTTTTTTATCGAAAAAAATGGCCGTTTTATAGCCAAAAAACGGCCGTTTTTTTTCGTTAAAATCGAACCATTAACTTTGACTGTCCGCCATTTTGTGAAAAATGAATATTTTTTAAAATCCTTCGATTAAAGACTAGTTTACACTTATATTTGACTAAATCCATCCGCATTTTTTTTTCAGATGATCCACTTCGCCGCAATGTTGGTCACCGCAAACCGTGTATATAAAAACATTATTTCATTGACAGCCATTTGCCACTAAACAATGTAATATTTTTTAATAAAAAAATTACTGAAAGTTCTTCAAGATGTGTTCTTTAAGATGGTATATTGATCGATTAAAAAAGTTTTCTAGTTTTCTTTAAAAAAATTCATGAAAAAGGCCTTTTTTGCACTACAAGTGGGGATAACGCCTTAAGGGAAAACTGAACTAAGAAATACTAAAAAAACCGGAGAAATGGTTGGAAAATAGCAGGGGGTAAGAAATTGGCCGGAAAATAGAAGCGCAACTGAAAATGCAACCGGCAAAGCAACTATGCGATTACATCGGACAATTTGAGAAACTAGCAGCTAGAGTGGATATAAAAAAACCAATATAAAATAATTTATGTAAACGAGAAGGGAGGGGCATTTATGTAAAGATCCTTAAAAGGTAATAATAACCCTTAAAGGTTATTATTGATGCCAACTATTATTATTAATAATTCGATCAATTAATTATCATCACTAATTTCAATTAATTAATTTCCGTATTAATCAGTCAATTATATTAATGATTTATTATTATTGTAACTAATACGACATGGAATACTACTGTACTTATGATTATTATCTTAAATAATAAAAATCACATGTAATTTAATGTATATAATATTATTGTACAGAAAAAGATTTTTAAAAAACATAAATGAATAAATACATGAATATGTGTATATATACATAAATATGTAGATAAATAGTAATAAAGAATTATAATCAAATAGATACTAAGGCGGTCATCCCATGTGACAGGTCCAAAAAATCGACAATTTTTTTTGCACAAATTGAAAAGAATGTGTGCGTATTATATGGACCCATCACATACTAATGGTCACTCAACATTGTCATTGTATAAATCGTAATTGAACTTTTAATCGCGTTTTTCTCAAAACTGTATTTTTCAAATTGCCTTCCATATGATATCTAAAAAATATTGAACGGATTTCGATCAAAGGCCATAGCCGGGTAAGTAGGAAAAAATTGCCCCCGCATTTTTTCCAGCGAAATTTGGAGTATATTCTGAGGTATAAAAAAAAAACAAATTTCTTGAAAATTTCATGCCCGTCAACGCAATGGCTTTAGAAGAATGAATTTTTTTTAAATATCAAAAAAAAAAAAATTCCGGAAACGATACAATGGATGGATTTGATTTTTTTTTGTACTTGTTCCGATCAAACGTGTTACGAAATAAAATTATAGAACATCTTGCGAAAGATTAAGGTTTGAAAAAAAATAATGTTCCTTGTTTTATTATTTTTTACTATAATCCACTTGGGGTACAATAGCGAAAATTTTTTCATATTATCTTTGGGCACCTTATTAGATTATATAATTTTTTCAAAATGATCGGTTTGGTACGCCACAGTGAAACAAAAAGAAACACACTTTATTGATATATTTTAGTTAGATAGATATATAACTAAAGTATATCAATAAAGTCTGATATATGACTAAATGATCGGCTTGGTACGCCACAGTGAAAAAAAAAGAAACACACTTCATTGATATATTTTAGTTATATAGATATATAACTAAAGTGTATCAATAAAATCTGTTTCTTTTTTTTCACTGTGGCGTACCAAACCGATCATTTTGAAAAAATTATATAATCTAATAAGGTGCCCAAAGATTATATGAAAAAAATTTCCTTATTGTCCCCCAAGTGGATTTTAGTTAAAAAAAACGAGGAACATTATTTTTTTTAAACCTTAATCTTTCGCAAGATGTTCTATAATTTTATTTCGTAACACGTTTGATCGTAACAAGTACCAAAAAAATCGAATCGATCCACTGAAACGTTTCCGGAATTTTTTTTTTTTTTTTTTGTTAAAAAAACAAATTCATTTTCTAAAACCATTGCGTTGACAGGGATGAAGTTTCAGAATTTTTTTTTTTTTTTTTATACTCCTCATTTCGCTGGAGAAAATGCGGGGGCAATTTTTCCCTACTTACCCAGCTATGGCCTTTGTATGGTATAGCCAGCACATCTATAGTTCTCACGCCAACTACAATATTTCCAATATCTGCCATAGTTTCTTTTTCAGCTGAAAAAGTCGAAAAAAAATGACGAAACTTGGAACATAACTTTTAAAACCGTGCCAAAAATTCAATTTTCAATATTTTTGTTCTACTCTAGTTCCGGCGATAGCCTCGGGTCTACAAATTAAAATGCCGTCCGATTTTTTTAATTTCACATGAGCAAAACCTCCGGAATCATGGCAGCCGTCGACCAACTTTTTTTACCCATGAGTTTCTTCCGAACTGTGTAAAGTCAATTCGACACTTTATTTTTTTTCGATAAAACTCCGAGGGACTGTAAAAATGTTAATAAATGTGTGATGGAAATTGGGAGATGGTATGTTTTAATGGTTAATTAAAAAAAAATCCCGACAAAAGCGAAAAAAAAATAGCTGTCAGATGGGATGACCCCCTTAACCCCTTCACGAAAAATATTCTCGGCCGAGAGAAAGATCAAGCCGAAAAAAGGGAGAGAGAGAGGGGGGGGAGAGATGAAGCGCGGGCTATTAATTTTCAATGATCCCAAGCAAAAGCAGAAGAGTATAGCAACAGAAGGCCGGCTGTGCGGCGCTCAACCAAGAAAATCCTCAAAAAGTCAGGCTGCTGTTGCTCCTCCTGGCCTCCTTAGTTCTTTTCTTTCCCTTCGTCATTCTTCGTCTCCCTCTCTCTGCCGCACTTTCGACGCTGATCTGCGAACTTCTCGAGCGTCTTCTTCTTCTTCACGTCGCTCCTGCTGCATCGCTTAATGCCCCGAAAAGAAGCAGCAGCAGCAACAGCAGGCTCCTCTCTGCTGCCTCGGCTCTCGAGATGTAACTGGGATCACTATTACTTCGTGCACGGGTCGCTCCATGCCGACTCGGCCCAGATCAGCGGTCCGCAAGCTTTTTCTATCCTAGAATGAAAATAATTATAGATATTATTAATTATATATATAATTAATATCAATTATTATATATATAATAATAGATATTATAATAATTAATATTATAATTAATATCTACAATAATATCTATAATTATCATAATGATATAATAATAATAGAATAATAATAATTATTATTATTATTGTTAGTGTAAAGGTCGTTATTCATTTAAAATCAAATTACCGACCAATCAGTGAGGTCATCCAAGTAAGGCTAAAGTGCGAATTTTGTTTTCAATGAAAATGATTAAAAATTCTCAAATCAAAATGTACCATTGATGACGAATTCAGCATTTATTTCCCCTAATTGTCCTCAATTTTCATTAAGAATCGTCGATAGGGTGTGAAAAAATTGATATTATTATTTTTTCTATCATTATTATTATTGTTATTATAAAGATTATTATGCGTTGAAAAAAAAATTACCGACGAATCAGTGGGGCCATCCAAGTAAGGCTAAAGTGCGAAATTTTTTTTTCTTCGTAAATGATTGATATTTAATGAATTTTTTTAAAATAAAAAAGACTCTTTTATTACGAATTCAATACTTATTTCCCCTAATTGCCCTCAATTTTCATTAAGAATCGTCGATAGGGTGTGAAAAAATTGATATTATTATTATTATTATTATTGTTATTATGAAGGTTGTTATTCATTAAAGAAAAAATTACCGACAAATCAGTGCGAGTGTTTGGCCATCCAAGTATGACTAAAGTGCGATTTTTTTTTCAATGAAAATGATTAGAATTTAACGAAATATTAATAACATTTTTAAAAATAAAATGACTCAATACAAATTCAGCATTTATTTCCCCTAATTGCCCTAATTTTTTATGAAAAATCGTCGATGGTGTATGAAAATACGTTTTTCAGCAGGAGTCATTTTGAGTTTTGGACAAAAATATTTTGACCCTTATGGCCACTTTTTTCCAGATTGACAAAATCCGGAAATTTCAAACAGCTGTAGCGGCGATTCTATTTCAGTGGCGGAGGCTTGTTGGTAGGGTTTTGAAAAGGATTTTGGCAGACTTAGAGAATGGCGTTAGATTCGTCCCGATATCTCGATTACTTCTCCCGGAGAGTTGCAAAATGGACACAGGGGATGAAAAAATCGTGAAAATCGATGGTCCGACTTTGAAGTTCTGCTAAAAATAAAAAAATCATTACAGCTTCATAAAGCAAACGGCATTTGGAAGAAAAATGATACTTAAGGGAATTAGCACAGAGCGGAGTTCCAAATCGAAATAATAAATAAATGACCTACGATTTAGCGAAGATACTTTTTTTGCCGAGATGGGAAAAAAAATCGGATTTTTTATATTTAAAATAAACTCTACTTCGATGTATTTTCACCCTCTGAATACGAACGCACTATTAATAATCCCTAAAACCCCGATATTTTTTTTAATTCGACAGACCCTTCAAATGGTTCAAAAGTCGATAAAAAAAAATGTTTCGATCCTTCTAACCACTTTTTTAATATTGACAAAATCCGAAATTTCACCAGCCGTAGCGACGGTCCTATTTGAGATACAGGAGCTTGTTGGGGGGCTTTTGAAAAGGATTTTTATAGACTCAGAGAATGGCGTTGAATTCATCCCGATATGTCGATTAGTTCACGCGTAAAACGCACGTGAAAAATGGCCAAAAAGGCAAAAATCACGAAAATCGATGATCCTTCTTTGAAATTATGCTAAAAATCGAAAAATCATTGGAGCTTCATAAGTTGAACGGCATTTTGAAGGAAAAATCGTAACGAAGAGAGCATAAAGTGGAGTTCCAAATCGGAGTAGAAAATAAATGACCGACGATTTAGTAAAGAAACTTTTTTTTCGGCCAAAGTGGAAAAAAATATGGATTTTTAATATTTTTTGTTTTAACGTCCATATCGATGAACTTTTACCCCCTGAATACAAATTCACCATTAATTTCTTGAATTTTGTCGATAAAACGAGTCGAGACGGAAAGACCCGTGTGTGAGTATCCATAGATCTCTTTTGGAAATCTGTCCCTCTTCCTCTCTCTCTCGCTTCTTTCTTTCGCATAGCAGCCCGGAGAATAAGAAAACCCCGAAGAACAGATGCCGCCTCCTTCGGACAATCTGCAGCAGGTAATCCTGCTCCTCTCCATCCCGGTCCCTTTTCTCTCCCATTTCCATTCCTTTATTTCATTCTTCGTGGGCTATTTTTTGTTCTTTCTTTCTCCTTCCCACATCCAGATGCAAATCGAACTCGCTGATTTCGAAAAATTTCCCATACGGATCTCCTCCTTTGTTGTCGCGGCTCAGCGATGACAATTGCTCGAAAAATACGTAAACAAGAATTTATTAATTTGAAAAGAATTTCATTTCCCATATTTACGATATCATTCGACAATTTTTACATGTTTTTTTTTTCGTGTACTGATGAGTCGTGGCAAGAACTTGAGGCATCGAAATATTATATATATATATATATATATATATATATATATATATATATATATATAATATCGTCCAAACTTGAAAACAAAAAAACAAAAAAAAATGTTCAACAAAAAAATTTGATTCTTTTTTTGTTCAAGTGGTCATACATTCGAAAATACAACATTGAGCGGCTTGCCGTGAGACATTTAGTCTAATTGTCCCTACCACCGGCATTTGCGTTAGCCAAAGCGTAGGAGGTTGCATGGCTGATGGCATGAAAATGATGTTCTCACTTGAAAACTATGAACTTTATCAAAAAATTTTTTCAACAAAAGTTTTTAGTTTTCAGCTGACAAATTTTTTGGCAATAAAAAAAAGTTATGTTTCCGTTTGAAAAAAACATGTCAGCCTTTGTAACGCCGCCATTTTGAATTTTGGCTCGTCAAATAAATTTTTTTCAAACGTCCCCCTTCAATCCCTAGAAGTTTTGTTCCACACAATATTTCGTCCGAGCAATATTTTTCGAGAAAAGTCAGGTGTAAGATTAAAATGGGACACCCTGTATATATATATATATATATATATATATATATATATATATATATATATATATATATATATATATACATATATATACATATATATAAAGCAAACGTGGGAACACGATGGGAACGAAGAAGGTGAGGAAAAAAACAAGACGAGGGAATAGTGTGTTACGAGGTTCAAAAACAGCAGCTGAAAATGTAATGTAATGTGTGTGTGTGTGTGTGTGCGTGTGTGTGTGTGTGTGCGTGTGTGTGTGTGTGTTTGTGTGTGTGTGCGTGTGTGTGCGTGTGTGTGCGTGTGTATTTTTATATATATATATATATATATATATATATATATATATATATATATATATATATATATATATATATATATATATATATATATATATATATATATATATATATATATATATATATATATATATATATATATATATAAAATATACGTATGTGTATATAGGTATATATGGTGCATAATATAATAATAATGAAGTAAAAATATTAAGAATAACAATACTCAATATAAACTTATAACAATAGTAATGACGATAAAAATGATAAAACTGTCAAATATACCGAAATAATACATATAAAAAAGTTCTTAAATATAATTGCAAATAAAATTAAAAATTGATGTAACAAATAAAAATTAGAAATGACAAATAAAGAAATTAGAGATTAATTTATTTCAAGAATAAAATTGCAAAAAGATTATAAATACCTTCAGTAAAAGGTTACATTTTTGCCGTTTGCTATATTGAACTGATTATTAATCGTCATTTTTATCATGATTACTATTATCATCATCATCATCATCATCATTATTATTATCAACATTCTCATTGTTATCGTCATTATACTATTATTTTTATAGCAATTTTTATTATTATTCGGAAGGTTGGTATTGTTGTTACCCTAACTGGTATTGTCTTTATATTGTTATTATTGTCATTGCCAACTATTGTGACAATGAAAGCATGATAATAACGATTACATATTTAAAATTATTTTTTTTATTATTACGATTATATGTGTGTGTATATACATGCATACACACACACAAACCTGTGTATATATGAGACAAATTTGAGCTCTATTTTTTTCCTTTTCCTCACCATCCAATTATCTTCTATAGAGGAGAAAAAAATTGTCGCGGAAGCTGCGAGCGGTCAAAAAATATTAAAAGGGCGCTCGAGACCCACAAAAACTCGAATTTTCATGAAAAAATCATGAGTGTGAGCTAAATTTGAAAAATCTGTTTCTGAATAAAAAAGGATTAATTGTTTTCAAAATTTTACAAAGCGTCAAATTTATCAATGAGATGAGTAAAAAATGACGAAAATTGAAAATTTCGAAGCTGTTGAGCGACCGCTAAATATCCATTGACCGGCTAGAGCTTTCGTAAGGTTAATTTTAACATCATAAAGCGTAAAATTCATGGGTTAGAAGTAGACGAAAAATATAAATTGATTTATTAATGAAAATTTGCATTTTTGGGAGGCTAGAGTGACCTGTAATTATTTTTTGACCGCTCGCAGCTTTGACGACAATTTTATTTTTCTTTGAAGAAAATAATTGGATGGTGAGAAAAAGGGAATGAAATAGAACTCAAATTTGCGCCACCTTAATATATATATATATATATATATATATATATATATATATATATATATATATATATATATATATAATTGAATGTATATATTTTTTAATGAAAATTCGAATTTTTTGGAGTTTCGAGCGCCCGTTCATATTCTATATATACATAGTCGGATTTTTCCGTAGATCGTCGGGTATTTCCGGACGCGTGGCGTTCGTACGTCCCTTCACTCCCACTCCCTTGCACGGTTGCCATCCTATTGCTTTTTTACCGCCGATGGGCCCGAGGCCGCCCGAGAGGCCCTTCTGCCCCCACCCCTCCTTATCTTTTCCCCTCGCTCCCTCCACCGCCGTGAGCCGCTGTTTCGTAACAGGCTGTCGAGATTCTATTCTGGGCCTCTTCACACTCGCGCTTCGTGCTTTTGTTTTCGTTTTTGTTTCGCCGCTTCCGCATCGTCCGAGGAAAAGAGCTGTACGATAAAGTTATGGAAAAAACTCAATGGGTTTTTTTTTTACGTCAAACGCAAGAGGTGCGGAACATTTTTTTTTCGTCCACTAGATTATTTATGGGGGTCGAACCTCAGATAACTTTGTACGCATTTTATTATTCCAAACAACGTGTGTTTGAAACATTTTTTGATCGGACTATTAATCATCGAGATACGGCGATTTTTTAGTTTTCAACCCCTATTTCTTAGGCTTGGGGGGAGTTGAGGGGCAACATTTTATTGGGGTTTACTTTCAGTATGCAACTATTTATCTTCAGTCAAACATTCATTTTCTACGCTCAAAAGTGCTGGGTTTTCGTCTCTTTCACTGGACCATGGCACGGTCTTCCAAACGGGCTGCGGCGGATGTTGTCAGACGACGTGACACGTACCGTAGACGGAATTATTCTGAAAAAAATCAACGAAGATTTTCCTTTCATTAACGGGCTCATCCCATGTGACAGTTACTTTTTTTCTCGCTCTTTCCGGATTTTTTTGTTATGAACCATTAAAACACACTATTTTTGAATTTTTACCACACATTTATCAACATTTTATCAAACAAAAATAACGAGTTAGGGCCTTAGGCCACTGTAACGGATATAAAATCGTGTGCGAATTTAACATTTTTTTTCGTACGAAAAAATGATTCACCGATCAAATTAATTACACATCTATTTAGTATGAAAATCAAGCTGTTAGAAAAAATATATATTTTTTTCGATGTAAAAAATGGCCGACTACTCGAAACTTCTCGAAACAGGTTTCTTCCAATTGGCGTGACAAATAACTTCAACAATTTTCACTCGATTTACTTCAAATTTAATAGTTATGTTCCAAATTGCATTTCGCAGAGAAGTACGCACGGAATTTCTGATTAAGCGAAAACTTTCCATTTTATGAGCAGTTTATGAGCAGTTATAACGAAATTTTTCACTGATAATTCGTTTCTTAAGTTCAAATACCTACAACTTTTGAGTAAAACAATATTTTTTAAATTCAGTACGTACTTCTCTAGGTATTCTAATGTAGAGTGACGAGAATTTTTGTTTTTTGTTCTAGGGCAAAAATTATGGATGCTAAATGTCACGCCGCGGAATGCCTTAAAAAAAATAGCAAAAAAAATATTAGTACATCGAAAAAAAACACACATTTTCTAACAGCTTGATATTCATAACAGATGTGCAATTAATTTTATGAGTAAATCACGTTTTCTTACGAAAAAAAATGTTAAATTCGCACATGATTTTATATCCATGACTGTGGCCTAAGGCCTTAAGGGGCCAGTCCACTTCCAAAATTTCAAAAAATCCAAAGCAAGTAAGACTTGAATAAATCGACGATGATGAGCAATCAGAAGGGATTTTGTACGGTGCAGGAATTGCCGATTGAGTTTAGGTAAGAGTTTTTCATAATATAAACTTCAAACGCGTTTTTCTCGAAACAACGTTTTCAAAATCTAGCTCCATCATGTCTCTAAGACACGTAATAAAGCAAAATTTGAACCACATATTGTAAATATGATTCGCAACAAGATAACCCTCGATGGTTTTAAAATTTTGATTTTTACTCTTTTTTTACGAAAAACTGCGAAAAACACGTTTTTTTTACTATTTCCATCTGCCATTTTTTTATTTCTTGATAAAACATTATATCCGAGGGTCATTTTGTAGCTGATGCCATACTGAATCTAATGGACTTTGATTTTTTTGTTTTAGACAAGCCGTTGCCGCGTTGTAATGGGGCTTTCTAGCCCACCTATTTTTGAGGCGTTACGTTAAAATATAGTTTTTGTACTTAAAAGTGAATAAAAATGAATTAATTTTTTTTTAATGTATTTCACGACTTTATTTATCCAGCCCAAAAACTTTTGTATTCATATCTTTTATAAAATCCTCAAAAAAAAAAAACGCGAGAATAGTCTTTTTTCGTGACTCCAAAGTGGGCTGGCCTCTTAAATCCACATTACACCATTCGGAAGACACTCATGTGTAAATAAAAGTTGGTTGACGGCTGCCATGATTTCGGAGGCTCATCTGAAATTTTAAAAATCAAACGGCATTTCAATTTGTAGACCTGCGGCCATCGCCGGAACTAGAGTAAAGTAAAAATATCGGAAATTGAATTTTTGGCACGGCTTTAAAAGTTAATACCAAGTTTCGTCATTTTTTTCGACTTTTTCAACTTAAAAAAAAAACTATGGCAGATATCAGAAATATTCTAGTTCAGGTGAGAACTATAAATGTACTCACTATACCATAAAAATTTGAGCGAAATCCGTTCGACAGTGTTTGAGATATCATGGCAGCCAATTTGAAAAATAGTTTCGAGAAAAACACTGTTAAAAGTTCAATTACGATTTACACAAATCAAATGTTTACTCCGGATTAGTCAAATGGTACGCTTTGAAACAAAAAGATTGAATTTTCCGAAAAATGTGGCCATATTTTGCGATAAAAAATACTTTATTTTTTATTTTCAAGAACATTATGGGTTTTAGACAATAAAGTTAGAAAGATTTATACCAAATTTCCTCAGAATCGGTCGATCAGTTTTTTAGCTATACGTGAAGCCATTTAAAAAAATGCAGTTTATAAGACCGCGCCATGCATCTGCCATTTTTTGAGTTTCATATAAACAATACCATGTAATAGTCAAAAGTAGTAATAAAACATACCCTAAATCTAAAAAATAGTGAAAAAATCATTCCTTAAAAAAAACACAATAATCATGAAATTTTTCCCTCGTCTAAAAGGAGCTCCTTCTAATCATGAAATTTGTCCCTCTTCTAAAAGGAGCTTAAGAGGCTATACGGGTGTGAACGTTGAAAATTTGGGTGATTTTCGGGATTTTTCCGGAAGAAAAGTACTCAATTAAATGTTTCGGAAAATTAAGAATATATTTGGCTATATTTGACCTATATTACATAATTTTTTCATAGAAAAATATTGAGATCCAAGCAACTTATGCGCTGGCTTCGGAGGCGCAAAAAAAAAAGTTTCTCTACTGCTGACATGATTCCGGCCGATTGAGTAGCTGAAACCGAAAAAGAAAAAAATGTCGTTAAACTATAAGGTATTTCCTGTACAATGACGTAGGATTTTCGAAAAATATCAAAATCCAACAAAATGACGTAGTTATGAAAAAAAAGTCTGTTCTCTTGCCTACAAAATGGTCGTTTTTTTCAATGCCAAATCGTCAATTTTCATCCAATTAAAAATATATCCTCTGTCATTGCAGAGTAAATATATTCAAGAGTGCTCAGTTCAGATTTCAAGTCAATCGGATAATTGCTCTTTGAGTAACAATCTCAGCAAATTCGAAAAATCTCATTTCGAGAAAAACGCGTTTAAAGATTTAACTATCGATTTTTGCAACATAAAATAATATTGTTATAAATGATATAAATGATAATGATATTCTTGAAAGTATAAACTGTCGAAAAAGGCAGAAAAAACCATTTTTTTTACCCATCACCTCCGTCGATACAAATTTCCCCTTAATACAAATCTCCTCGATGTAACACTCGGGAATCTCATGGCCCCGTGGTACGGCACCAGCGCTGAATTCACCATTGGATTACCACGGGATTACTCGCCTCGTGAATAACGATTACACGCGCTCGATCGAGAACGATACACCGGCCGTGGAGACAGAAGAAAAAGAGAAGAAAAAATAAAAAGACGCACGCGTTCCTCCCTTCCGTCATTCTGGAGATTTACAGCGGGGATTTGCTTTTTTTTATCTGCTTTTTTCGCGTAAACCCACTCTCGTATTCTGCGTCACGTCGGCCCACGGTAACAGAGTAGAAAAAGAAGAAATAAAGTAATTCGTCGCTTCTTTGCAATTTCCAAACGGAAAACATATATATACACGTGTGTGTGTGTGTGTGTGTGTGTGCGTGCGTGTGTGTGTGTGCGTGCGTGCGTGCGTGTGTGTGCGTGTGTGCGTGTGTGTGTGTGCGTGTGTGTGTGTGTGCGTGTGTGTGTGTGCGTGTGTGTGCGTGTGTGTGCGTGCGTGTGTGTGTGTGTGTGTGCGTGCGTGTGTGTGTGCGTGCGTGCGTGTGTGCGTGTGTGTGTGTGTGTGTGTGTGTGTGTGTGTGTGTGTGTGTGTGTGTGTGTGTGTGTGTGTGTGTGTGTGTGTGTGTGTGTTTGTACGCACGTGCCCGCTCCTATGCGAGAAGAAAAAAAGGCCTTATAAGTCAACGGACTCATTGACGATCACGAAAAACGTGTACGCGAGACACGCGTCTCGTTTTAATTCGACAAAGGGCCTCGCGGAATGAAAGAGAAAACGAACGACATCGTGGCGCCTTACGAAATTTGCACGCTCCCGGGTAAACGTGAAAAAAAAACAACGACATGCGACGAACGTCTGAAAAATTCGAAAAACAATCAAATTAAGCGCGACCCTCGGAAAAGAAAAAAAGTTTCTTTACCAATTTATATATGTTTTTTTTTGGCTACATTTGCATTGTGAGGTCATTAAAAGTAGGAGTAGAATTTTTTAAAATAAGTTGAAATTGTTTGTTATTGAAATGACGATTGTTTTTTTTTTCGTTCTATTGTTGCATTTAATTAGGTTGATGGGGGAAGGCGGGTGGACTAGAAAGGCCTAAGGGTAGAAGTAAGAGCAATTATAAATGGTAAACCATCGAAATGGAGAAAATAAATTAAAGGAGCAATAGAAAGTGTTAGTGAAGGGGGCTGTCCGGCAAGCCGTGTGGAATGTAAATGTAAGGGAGCTGGAAAGAAAAATGGAAAGAGGGATGAAAATAAAAATTGAGGACAGTTTAGTCGTGACGATGAAAAATACTTCCACTCTGTTTTTTTAGAATAAAAATTTTTTTTAGCGCATGACAACGAACGGAAATGTATATTTAGGATGTTAGGAGATCAATTGTTACTACAATATCACGATTAAGAGCTTATGTTGCACTTAGTGGATGTTGATCATCACTACAGTACAAAAAACACGTTTTTTAGACAATAAATGTAATTGTGCCTAATCTAGCAGGTAAGCCATACACAAAAATTGAATTCAGAGACGTTTTTTGGGTCGCTGATTACGAGTTCGAGCTCAAAATCCAGAAATTCAAAATGGCGAATCCAATATTGCGGACCAAAACCGGAGATTTCACTGGAATTACTAAAACATCGGAGCTGCTCAATATGTTGAATCTGTTATACTGAATTTCTAATAGAATTATGCTTTTAGCATTGCCCGGAGCTAACGGCGAGGACGTAGCGAGTTTCTAGCTCCATATTTTTTTATTTATATTTTACTTTTTTATTTTATATATTTTTTATATTATATATTATTATAATATATTATAAAAATATATTTATATATTAATTATAATATATAAATCACTTTATATTTATATATTATTATAACCCAAACAAACAATTTTTGCATTAGTGGTCCGCCATATTGGATCCGCCATCTTCAATTGTCAAATTTTGAGTGCAGATTTGTAATCAGCGACCCCGAAAACCCCCGAGTACCAACTTTCGCTTTCATCAAACGATTTTTGCATTTATGGCCCGCCATATTGGATTCGCCATCTTGAATTTTCAAATTTTGACTGCAGATTTGTAATCAGCGACCCCGAAAATCCCCGAGTACGAAGTTTTGAGCTGATTGCACGTAAGGAAAAATGTATGCTTCAAAGGGTTAAAGTATGTTCGTGAATTTTTCGATGGTCATCCGACCGATAGGTTTAGTGTGCCAACAGTTTGAGAATGGACTGGGTCGATTTTACCCAGTGTGACGAGCATGTTTCTACACGTGTGACAACGAAGGGTTAAAAGCTACATTTAATTTTAGTAGAATATCAATGAATTCATTGTGAAATATTTAACCACTAAGATTTCATCATTCTTATTCATATATATAATTAAAATATAATATTTATGCAAAGCCACGTTTGTGCATCTATAAAAAAAAGAAGCAAGCGAACAAAATAATACAAAATACAACAGGAGAAAAAGCGTTCCGCTTAAATGCCAATCGATTATTCTACAAAGTGTCTTCGTGATTCATTCGGAAGCTCAATGGAAAAAGAGAAGAAAAGAGAAGAGAGAAGAAAAGAAGAATGACGGAGAGAGAGAGCGAGAGAGAGAGAGAGAGAGAGAGAGAGAGAGAGAGTGCTGTCGAGGAAAGCTAGTGAATAAAGTGGAAGGTGTCTTTTCTTCGCCGGACAAACAAATGACTCACAGAAGCGTGCCACGTTTCGTTTTTTTGCTTTCCTCTTCTCATTCGTTCTTTTCCCCTTTTCTAATAACGCCTTCGATTTCAAAAGGAATCTTTTGAAACCGAACGAGACAAACGAGTGACAAACTTCTTTTTTTTTCAAACTTGACACGGAATGTCATCGCTTATAGCCTGCGACGAATTTGAATCTGAATGATTGTTTCTTTCCGCTTCGATGTTTGGTCGCGCTACGCTATGGTGACGAATTATCTTTAAGGCAGTCTGGTCTAGAGCAAGATTTTTTACGTCATTTTTGGGTTGGAATAACTTTCAAACCGTTGATGTTCTCTTGATGAAATTTTACATATGTATTTATTGTTTCTTTGAGAATGTATTGGGTTGGTACAAAAACCTTGCAACACACAACACGAGTAAAAAAGAAAAATATTGTATTTTAACAATAAACGATTATTCAGTAATGTAGGCTCCCTCCGCATCTACAACTCTTGCCCAACGCTCTGGTAGACTTTGCACGCCCGCAGACCAGAATTCTTTTGATCGTGAATTAAGAAAGTCGTCCAATGTATTTGTGAGATCTGACAGATCATCAAATTTTTTATCCCGTAAATAGTTCTTCAAAGCTCGAAGCAGGTGATAGTCGGTAGGTGCTGAGTCTGGTGAATACGGTGGGTGTGGTAGAACTTCCCATCCTAGCTGCGAAATAGTTTCTTGTGTCATCTTAGCGACGTGGGGTCGAGCATTGTCATGGAGAAGCCGAACGTGAAGACGTTTACGCCTTTTCTGTTTCATAATTTTAGCCACCTTTTGCAGTTGTGCAGAATAAATCTCTGCCTGTATTGTGGTGTTGGTTGGCAGAAATTCGTAATAGAGCATGCCTTCAGAATCCCACCAACAACAGAGTAAAACTTTCTTCATTTCACGGGGCTATTTAGGGGTCGGTTCTGGTTTTTCCCCTTTCGATAGCCACTAACGCTTGCGCGTGTGATTAACATACAACACCCAGCTTTCATCCCCAGTGACTATTTCTTGAAGAAAATCCTTTCTTTGCGGATGATGCAGGAGTGAAAGACACATGGGCATGCGTGTTGCTTTGTTTGCCTCGCTGAGATTGTGCGGTATCCAAGACGAATAAACTTTCCTATATCCCATCTCTTGTAAATGTCGAAGGATAGTAGGATGACTGCAGTTGAGTTTGTTGGCTAATTCTCGTGACGACATATTAGGCTTTGCCTTTATAAGTGCTCGCAGTTCTTCATCGTCCACAATCGATTCCCTGCCGGACCTAGGTTTGTCTTCAAAATATGTATCGCCAGAATGAAAACGCTGATACCATCGGGAGACCGTTGAATAATTAACTACATTAGCCTTGAACGCACTGCACATATTACGGGCTGCAACTCTTACAGAATGCCCTTGCAAGAATTCGTAATATGCGATTGCTCGAAGTGCACGTTGATCCATCTTTGCTCATACTGACTCCGCGGAACATCTGACTCGCTTATATATCCTGCGGCATGGAAGGTTCTAGACCATTCTTGTATTTCCTATTCTCGAATGTTCTCGAACTTCATTATTAGGAAAAATATTTTTATTGAAAAAAAAGTGTTGCAAGATTTTTGTACCAACCCAATATCTACATAAAAAAAAAATTATTTTCAATATTTTCTTATAATTTTTTATTTTTTTACAACATGCTCCGCCGAAAACCGCCTCAATCGGCGCCCACTCTGGGTGATGTTGTATGCAACTGAAAAAAAATATATACATATATTCTCAATCTGTATGAGTATTCTGAGCACTGATAGCAGAATTAGTACTTAAAAAAATGTTGTTACAAAATGGCGGCCTGTTGAACTTTGATTAACGATATTTCATACATTTTCGGATATTCGACGAGTTGTAAAATGTGGGTAAAATTATTGTTCGACTCAATTCTGCTTCCAGTGCTCAGAAAGAGGCTACCGAAGGTATGTGCAAAATTTGAGCTCGATCGGTTAATTAGTTATCGAGATATCGTGGGCGCCGATTTGAAGAACATAGTTCTGAGATAAACACGTTCAAAGTTTTGATACGTTGAAAGTTAGATGAAGTTTGCGCGCGGCTTGCTTATAATTTCTATTACTCTGCTAATTTTTGACAGATCAATAAACGGTTTTCACGAGCGTATTAAGAAAGGCCTAAGGAATGATAAAATGAAGAAAAAAAAATCGATTTTGTCGAATTTCTAGACCAGACTACTGCCTTCAATATATATATGAGGTATTCCAGCTGAACTCAACCACTTTTGCATCTTATATTTTTTGATTTGGCTCAATTTTTTTTCTGTTGTTGTACCTAATCAAAGAACTTCACTTGATTTTTTTCGAATTTTTTCACCCATACATTTACGAAATAAGATTTTTTTTCGAAATTCGAAAAAAATCGATGTCTTTTATTTCAAATGTCCATAACTTTGCGAAAAATGGACCAAATGAAGTTTTTTTTTTTTTCAAAATGTTTGTTTTTGAGTGTACTTTTGGATAAAAAATATTAAAAAATTGACGATATTCGTCTTCTATATCGTTTTACCGCTTAAAGCAAAAAATTGTTGATTTCTAAAGGTCGGACACTTTTAATTTTTTTCAAAAAATTTGCTAAGAAACTGTGACTCTTTTGACTATTTTTAATGCTAGGCTGATCTTGGGCAGACTTTTCCTTATATTTTTTTCATAATTTAAAATCATTTTTTTTTTCATCACAAACAAAAAAACATTTTTTTCTCAAAAGGTAGGGCACGTTCAATTTGTTTCAAAACATTTGCTAGGAAACTTTAACTATATTAACTATTTTTAAGACTAGTTTCATCGTGGGGATATTTTCCCTTCTATTTTATTCATAATTAAAAATAATCTTTTTTGACGATATTTTTTTGAGACAAATTGGACAGTTTTGTAAAATTGGATTGTCCTTCAATGAATTTTTTAATTGCTTCATGAAACTCGCCTGCTCTTTAGCGATATACGCGTGTGGTAGGAGAGATTTTAAATTAGAGCAAAATTCGTCGATGAAATCGTAGGAAGATTTTTAAATCGTTTCAAGAGTCGTCCATGGTTTCGATATCCAATTTTTGTAAGTTATGGTCTCAATTTCGTTTTCATCGAAAATCTCTTTCAAAATATCTCTCAACTTGTCGGTTCCTGGACAAGCGCTATATCTGTCGAGATAGCACTGAGATGAGGGACGTTCGCAGGTTATTAAACGCATACAATCAATGTAATGGTTTAAAGGCTTCGCTGAATCTTTTGTCAGTAACTTAAAATCAGCACCTGAGGCAGAAAAAATATCTTACCGTTGCGATCAAAACTATTTAAGAAATACCAATTCCATGAACAATTACCGAGCATCATCAATTTGATATTTTGATGAAATATGCAAACGCAAATGGTTTGCGTCCCACTTGATCCGGCTAAAACGCAGTTTTTTGGACGGAGTGAAGCAAAAGTCGAAAATCCTACTTTTGCGCCAGGTTTTTTAAAACAAATTGAACGTGCCCTACTTTTTGAAAAAAAAAACGTTTTTTTGTTTGTGATGAAAAAAATGATTTTAAATTATGAAAAAATATAAGGAAAAGTCTGCCCAAGATCAGCCTAGCGTTAAAAATAGTCAAAAGATAATCCAAAAATTGGATATCGAAACCATGGACGACTCTTGAAACGATTTAAAAATCTTCCTACGATTTCATCGACGAATTTTGCTCTAATTTAAAATCTCTCCTACCACACGCGTATATCGCTAAAGAGCAAGCGAGTTTCATGAAGCAATTAAAAAATTCATTGAAAGACAATCCAATTTTACAAAACTGTCCAATTTGTCTCAAAAAAATATCGTCAAAAAAGATTATTTTTAATTATGAATAAAATAGAAGGGAAAATATCCCCACGATGAAACTAGTCTTAAAAATAGTTAATATAGTTAAAGTTTCCTAGAAAATGTTTTGAAACAAATTGAACGTGCCCTACCTTTTGAGAAAAAAACGTTTTTTTGTTTGTGATGAAAAAAAAAATGATTTTAAATTATGAAAAAAATATAAGGAAAAGTCTGCCCAAGATCAGCCTAGCGTTAAAAATAGTCAAAAGAGTCACAGTTTCTTAGCAAATTTTTTGAAAAAAATTAAAAGTGTCCGACCTTTAGAAATCAACAATTTTTTGCTTTAAGCGGTAAAACGGTATAGAAGACGAATATCGTCAAATTTTTAATATTTTTTATCCAAAAGTACACTCAAAAACAAACATTTTGAAAAAAAAAAGAAACTTCATTTGGTCCATTTTTCGCAAAGTTATGGACATTTGAAATAAAAGACATCGATTTTTTTCGAATTTCGAAAAAAAATCTTATCTCGTAAATGTATGGGTGAAAAAATTCGAAAAAAATCAAGTGAAGTTCTTTGATTAGGTACAACAACAGAAAAAAAATTGAGCCAAATCAAAAAATATAAGATGCAAAAGTGGTTGAGTTCAGCTGGAATACCTCATATATATTGTGTGTGTGTGTGTGTGTGTGTGTGTGTGTGTGTGTGTGTGTGTGTGTGCGCGCGCGTGTGTGCGTGTGCTTGTGCGTGTGCGTGTGCGTGCGCGTGTGCGTGCGCGTGTGCGTGTGCGTGTGCGTGTGTGTGTGTGTGTGTGTGTGTGTGTGTATATACAGGGCGACAAATATAAAGTGACCATGCCTTTTTTAAGGGTGTTACACGTATATTTTGCCACTGAGAAAAAAATATGAAACTAATGGTTTTTCCAATCCTCCTCGATAAAAAATATATCGTATTTTTGCGACGAGTAGGAGTTTTAAAAAATTGAGCATTCTGAAAAAAGATTAAACTTTCACTTTAAACAAAACCCGTTTAAAAGACTCGCCATTTTTAAAGGTTAATTGAAAAATACCACACTGAGAATTCAGGTCATTCGTAGTAAAGAAATACATTACGTTGGCACTTTTGTTCAAACATTCATTAACCGTTACGAAATTTGCTAGTCGTTAAGAAATATTCGTGTTCTCATGACAAAATTTCATAGCCATAATATTTCTTTGAAAATAATGATTTATTTGATCTCTTTTATTTCTCTTGACTCAGTAGATGTTTCTGGGCATCGTATAACGAGTTGAAATTGTGATGTGATAAGACAGTTCAAAGGAGTAGAGATTTGTTCACAATTAATATATTTAGATTTGCGGTCGTTAACTTATAATGCCGCGACTATCCTGCGTTCAATGCAAATGAACATGTCACAAGAATTAACTGATCTTCATTCAAAACGTTTCGTAGTTTCTGGTGTGATAGCGGCGCAGGCTCTTGGAATTCTTGTCCTCGTACTTTGGATGGATACACGTGTCTACTGATCCTAATATTGGTAGATGGTAAACATTTTTCACTCTACTACAATTTTACTACGTGACAATGCCAGTATTTACAAACGTAAGAAACATCTTCGACTATTGACATTATTGTATCCGTTGGATAACCTGCGCCGCTATCACACCAGAAACTATTCGAAGGTCAAGAGAATCATTCATCCGACGTCTGCAAAAATGTGTCGAGGGTAATGGCCATCACGTCGAACATATGTTACAATAAATTTTCTGCTCAAAAAATTCAATTACATTATTCGGATATTCTTATTGTTAATACCATCACGATTTCCCGTTTTAACACGTGTGTTTCGGTGAAAAATCATTTCAAGGTCATGATATCAAAGGTCGTTGGATTCGTCTGAATATCAGCTACAAAGTCTTAATAAAAAAAAATGTCCCATTTGAAAAACCATTAATGACCTTGAGAACGCAAAAACGATGACCTTGACAACAATGAATTTTTCACAACTGTATCAGCCCTTCGAATTCAATCGAATTACCTTCTGACATATTTTTCGTCATTCTAAAGGCAACGGAACTATTTAGGGTGGTCACGTTAAGGGAGATTTTGTCTTTGAAATTGCAGCGGGAGATGTTAGCGGCTCAACATGAGCAGCTAGAAGAAGAGGAGGGATGCGTCTATGGACCAGGCATTGCCGATTAGCGGTAATTATAAACACATTTGTGTAAACACATTACAAAACTTTTAACGCGTTTTTCTCGAAAACACATTTTTAAAAATGGCTGACATTCTCCTGACCGCTGTAATTAACATATCGACCTGAAATTTGGAGAGCACGCTCAGAAAATATGTTTTCACGGAATGACGGATCGTTTTTTCAATAGATACATTTTTGCATTTATTATTTATCTTTTTATGCGAAAAAAACGCGAAAATTCGATTTTTTTTCAATTGCCGCCATTTTCCGAAATTTGTACTAAACGAAAAACCCATCCGTCATTCCATGACTAAAGGGTCACAGATTGATAATATGCTTTGAATTTGTGTTTCAGATGAACAAAAAGGGGGCAGTGATGTCAGCCGTTTACCTCCCGCGATTTGAGGACCTGTTTTCGCGGAGCTGCAACGGCCGCCATTTTGGTTTTTTTTTTTTTCAAAAAAATTAACATTCTGTATATCATGAATAAAAGCAAGAAAAAAACCGCACTCATAAAGCTTTACTCGTTTCGTTTAAAAAAAAATGTAAACACCTGAAATATGGCACTCTAAGGATAAAGTCTTCTTTAAATGGTCCACCCTATATATGGACTATATTAAATTATGCATTATAACAGGGGTGGCGAAGATGACCGCGAGACCGGTCGACCGCCTATTTCCTATGAGAGTTGTTCCTTGCTCTACGACGTATTGATGCTGCCATCTTTGTTGTCCTCCGATTAACGGACTTGCTACTTGCAGAGGACAAATCGTTGGACAACGGTTTGTCCTCTACAAGTAGCGAGGAACAACTCTCATTTTCCATGAGAATTGTTCCTTGTACACTTGCCCACTAGCACTATAGTGCTACATTGATTTAACTGCGAATTTATCTACCGACAATCAATGAATGACTTGGTCCAAATATTAATTTGGCAACTATACGCGAAACTTGATTCGTGCGAATATAAAATATCGTTCACATCTGGGCCAACTTTTCCACTGATGTCATTGAATAAACCACTGTAGTCGAATATCCATAAGTGAATATCCATAAGTCGAATATCCATACTGAGAAAAAAAATCATTGATCCAATATCATTGGTGTTATGGAATGAAATTTCGTTAATTCAATTGTAAAATTGTTGGTGTAAATAATCAGATTTATTAGTCCAAACAAAACGCTATTGACTTAACATGATAACATTTTTAAAAACGTTTTCATTCACAAGATATATTGTTACCCGAGAACAATATATTGTTGAAACTATCTAAAATATTATCGCGAACAAATTGTATAGTTTTGAATGCATTTTCTGCAATGAACAAAAAAAAGCGTTTCAATTCATAACATGAATATTGTTGATTCGAGTACACAAGAAAAATTGAATTTCGCTCGTTTGATGCAGATAAAATTTCTATTGAGTAAATATGTAATTTTTTTCACCATATCCGATTTTGATTCCCAAGAACATTATCCGTTAAAATACTAATATTTTATTTTGATTGAAAAATATTAAGCAAATGTCTGAATTGGTTAAAAAATTAAGCGAAAATAAAATATTTTTCTTGCGCATTTGGTCGAAAAAATTCAACCAAATCATGGCCGAGCGCCACCGAAATTATAGGTGTGAGGAAACTCGTAGTTCTCGGAGTAGCCGCTAGAAGCCGCACGCGCGCTCGTTTCTCGTAAGCGTAGCGCGAACCGAAGATCAAAGTGTAGTATCTTTTCTTATCAGTTGAATATCTGATATTCTCTCCATGGACATTCCATTGGATATCTGATATTCTCTCCACTATTATCGTGGATGAGCATTCTAATGCTTACTTTTTGTTTAGGATTTAAAACAAATTGAAAAACTTACTTCCCATGGCATATTCATTTCGATACAGTAAAGAAATAATTGATTCTATTGATTATATTTTTGTACGAAATAAAAAATGTTGTAGCAACCGATTAATTATTTCATCCATGCATCTACGGATTGTATATAGAATGATTACAATAGAATATCACTTTATTTGAAGGATAATGTACATATTCAGAGAAGACCTTTTTCAAATAAAATAATATGTTATTTTAATCAATCACATTTTCCAATATTTTATAGTATTGTAACAATCTCATATATCGGTGGCACTCCGCAGCAGCACATTTATTTGGATCAACCAATGTATTTTTTTTATTCAATTTCTTTTTTTTCTCAGTGCACAAGTACGAATATTCGTAAGTCGAATATCCATAAATCGAATGTCCATAAATCGAAGATCCATAAGTCGAACATCCATAAGTCGATTACCCATACTTATGGGTAATCGAATATGGGATTACCCGTCTTATGGATATTCATACTTATGGATATTCGTACTTACGAATATCCATAAGTATGAATATCCATAAGACGCATATCCAGAAGTGAGTATAGAGTAGAAATAAGTGCCAGAAATGGCGGGAAGTAGAGATAAGTGCGTTTGTTTGGGTTTGTTTAGGTTCCCTCTATACTCACTTTTCCTCTATCTGTCGCCATTTCTGGCACTCATTTCTACTCTATACACGCTTATGGATATTCGAATTATGGATATTGGCACTTATGGATATTCGTACTTATGGATATTCGGTTATGAAAATTCGACTTACGGATATTCTACCCCAATCGAATAAACACCTCAGTTATAGAAGACAATTATTTATAGTATATTAATACAAAGCATTGGGTTAGACCAACTGTATATCTTCTTAGCTGTTGAGAACGTGTATGTTCCATTAAAGTATGCATTTCTTAACTATTACCGAATCTTCATTTGTGACAATTCAGAGGCTCAAATGAATGATCCATTAACTGTAAGAAGATATTTATTTCGTCATATCCAACTTTACCATTTGTTAACAGTTAACAAATCCTGGTACATAGAAATGTATTGTCTTCTCAGTGGCATGTAACGGACAAAAGTACTGATAAAACATACCCTAAGTCTAAAAAATGGTGGTGGAATCGTTCCGTAAAAAAAATCATGTGAGTCAACAATTTTTTTCCTCGTCTGAAGCTACCACTTCCCTAAAAAAACTTTTTTTTCCGGACTTTTTCGTCTCCATAATCAAACGACCCTCATTCTGCCGAGCGCAAAATGAAAATTTGTTTTTTTTCGTCCCAGAATGCTCAATGTTCTTTCTGGAATACACGTAAGTGCATTTTA
>OZ023324.1:18603505-18641005 GCA_964007375.1 Ophion obscuratus
AGTATAAACTGTCGAAAAAGGCAAAAAAATCAATTTTTTTAAGTGTCACTCTGGTATAGCCCCTTAAATGGCAAAAACGACGTGGACTTGGAAGACGTATTCTTTCAACAAGACTGCGCAACTTGCTATACTGAGGGCGGAACAATGCAGTTATTGCAGGCGAATCTTCATGGTCGTGTTATCTCGCGCCGCGGCGATGTGCTTTGGCCACCAAAATCGTGCGATTTGACGCCATTGGACTTTTTTCTTTAGGGTTTTCTAAAAGGAAAAGTGCATGCCAATGATCCACAGACCATTCCGGAGCTCAAGGAAGCAATTGGACGCACCATTAATGAAATTAGTCCGCTATTGTGCCAAAATGTTATTGAAAATTTCTTCAAAAGAGCGAACGTTCGCAAACAGGGACGAGGCGGCCACTTATCGAATATTGTGTTCACCACATAACCTCCATGTTTGTACCATCTATTGAAAAGAAAATATTCATCCTTTTCAAATAAATAATACGTTTTGTTAATAAATTAAAATGTCAGATCATTTTGAGACACTCTATATAATTATATACAGGGTGTCCCTCTCATCTCTGCCGAAATAACTCGGTAATTATCAACGTCACAAAAAACTGTTCTAGACAAAAGTTGTACGGTGTGAAGGGGGCTATCAAATGCGACCAATTGTTCTTATTTCTCCAGAGGCGCTGACGCACGGTGAAGGTCACCTCCACTTTTGTTTTAATGGAATGATATATTTTTTCCAACCATCTTGTGGAGCATCTGAAGCCGCATAAAACATTAGGAGGTCAAAGTCGTTCAAGGTCAGTATCGATGAACCAAATCTAAATATCTCGGATCACTACCAACTATTTAGTAGTGATCCGAGCTATTTAGATTTCTATTTTATTTTAATAGGTGACCTTAAATGACCTTGAACGACTTTGACCCCCTAATATTTTTTATGCGGCCTAGTATCGATGAAACAAATCTAAATATCTCGGATCACTACCAAAGATTTGGCAGTGACCCGAGATATATAGATTTGTATTTCATTTTAATCGGTGATCTTGAATGACCTTGAACGTCTTTGACCCCCTAATGTTTTTTATGCGGCTTGAGGTGCTCCGCAAGATGGTTGAAAAAAATGTACCAATCCATTAAAAAAAGTGGAGGTGACCTTCACTGTGCGTCAGTGCCTCCACCGAAATAAAAAAAAAATTGGTCGTATTTGATGGCCCACTTCACACGGTACAACTTTTGTTTGGAACATTTTTTTTTTGACGTCGACAATTACCGCGTTATTTCGAGTGGCAGAGATAAGCGGAACACCTGTATATATTATACTGTTACACGGTATTTTTTTTTACTAATCTTTAAATGGTATTCTAACGGTGAAGATTGATGAATTATAAAGATTAATACAAATGTCTCACAATATATGTGTATAAAGCAGGCACTCGAAAGCATACCTGGTTTTTCTAGACAATACCGGGTTCGTCAGGGCAATGCATAAAATATTTTATCTATCGTTAACGACTACGTACTGTACCTAGGTAATGTATGCAATACCTATGAATTATATAGAATGCCATTAGGAGATCAGGTAAAGTATAAAATGATGAACAAAAAAAACTTCTTTTGTATGCTCAAAATCATAAATTCAATAAATCGTGTCAATAGAATGGTTTATATTTGTTTTCACATGTTGAAATATTGCGACATTTCGTTTCGGTTTGTTTGGATTTGTTGGGGTCTTCAATAGTCACAGACAAAATGTCACACCCGTCTAACATGTAAGACATGTTGAACTGGTGTGACATTTTTTTCGGGTTTGTGTGGGTAATACCCGCGCGCCCTCTCGCCAATCACATTTATTGAACACTGGCTGTTCATTTGGCATCTATGGAATGCCTAGTTATTCTGTAGAATAGCGGATTACACAGATTGCCGGTACCACACACACACACACATATATATATGAAATATACTCCCGAAATGATGATTTTGCAGGTAATCTGAGTTATCTAATAGATGCTATTTGATAACCTTGTCAATTTTTTTTCAAATACCAAACATTGAAATATTTCGAAATCTTAATACACAGATAAATCATCGTTATCCTTTTTTCTCTGTATTTTGTCTATGAAAATCATTCTTCTGGAGGGTGACTGTCCAGGCCACAGAAGTAAGCTGTAGAGGTACTAAAAAAATTCCAAACCATCAGAAAAACCTTCCTTAAGGGGAGATATACACCTAGAAGCCGGAAAAAACGTCATTTTTGTGAATTTTTTCAAGGAAAACTATTTGAATTTCCGGATTAGGGTTTCAATTATCCAAAAGTATATACATTCAAAAATATGTTTAATTTTCTTTAATTAAAAATATCATAAATATACAAGGATATTGTATGATCCTTGGAGCGTCGTAAAAAAATCTGCGTATATTAAATTAGATAATATAATCTAGTACTTGTCATAGCCGATTTTGAAAATATCGATTTATGACAAAATGCCGGACGTTTGCACATAAATAGTGATTTTTGGGCCAAAAATTAGTTATTATGCCTATAAAACAAAAAGTAAGTAACGGGGAAAAAATCCTATAACAAGTACTAGATAATGGTGTCTAGAACAATCACAAAAAATCTCAAGGCAATCGGTTCATTGGTTTTCGAGAAATTTTGGGTACCGATTTGAAAAACTCGGTTTTGAGAAAAACGCTTTTGAAAATTTGGGAATGACTAAATCATGAAATTTGTCAATTTACATGGAATTATCGATACCAAGCCCATAGTATAGGTCTTCTACGGTCGACGGAATATTCATAGCTTCTAAATCCTCGACCTCGACCATCTAGGTGAATAACTCTCCTTAAAAACATTGGACATTTATTTAATACCTCCATGTAAAATGAAAATAAAATAATAAGCACAAATATCTCACAATGAATAACAACATTTTGCGAGCGTTTTTCTCAATCATTCCTCTGCAGAGCTGTAAGTCAGCTCATACATTGTATAGCGGGTGCCGCTAGCTGATCATGCTTGCCAGAGCAGTGCCATCTTCATCTGCTTTTCCGAAGAGACTGATTGTGCCGTACTTTTTTGTAGCTTAGGCTTTTTTTCCTACAGACCTTGTGAGTCAGGAGGTGTTGTCACAGCCGAGGGAGTCATTCCTCTGGTCATTCTTAAGGGGCTATACCAGTGTGACACTGTCAAAAAATCGATTTTTTTATTGCCTTTTTCGACAGCTTAAACTTTCAAGAATATCCTGTAAACATTTCAAGGCTGTATCTCTAATCATTTTATCTTGCAAAAATCGATAGTTAAATCTTTAAACGCGTTTTTCTCGAAATGAGATTTTTCAAATTTGCTGACATTGTAACTCAAAGAGCAATTATCCGATTGACTTGAAATTTGAACTGAGTACTCTTGAATATATTTACTCTACAATGACGTAGGATATTTATGATTGGATGAAAATTGACGATTAGGGAATTGAAAAAAACGACCATTTTATAGGCAAGAAAACAGACGTTTTTTTCATAACCACGCCATTTTGATAGATTTTGATACTTTTCGAAAATCCTACGTCATTGTACAGGAGATACTTTCTAGTTTAACGACATTTTTTCCTCTTTCGGTTTCAGCTACTCAGTCGGCCGGAATCATGTCAGCAGTGGAGGAACTTTTTTTGGCGCCTCCGAAGCCAGCGCACAAGTCGCTTGGATCTCAATATTTTTCTATGAAAAAATTATGTAATATAGGTCAAATATAGCCAAATATATTCTTAATTTTCCGAAATATTTAATTGAGTACTTTTTTTCCAAAATTCCAAATTTTGCCCCTCAACTGGCCCCAACCCTAAAAAATAGGGGTTGGAAACTTAAAAAGTCGCCGTATCTCGATAAATAATACCCCGATCAAAAAATGTTTCAGACAAAAGTTGTTTGGAATAATAAAATACGTATAAAGTTATCTAACGTTCAATCTTCTATCTTTGAAAATAGCGGCACATCATCCCCGAATTTTCGAATCGTGTTTGTGCCGCTATTTTCAAAGCTAGGAGCTTGGCCGTTAAATAACTTTGTACGAATTTTATTATTCCAAACAACTTTTGTTTGAAACTTTTTTTGATCGGGTTATTAATTATCGCGATACGGCGATTTTCAAATTTTCAACCCCTATTTCTTAGGCTTGGGGGCGAGCTGAGGGGCAACATTTTATTGAGGTTACTTTCAGTATGCAACCATCTACCTTCAGTCAAAAATTCATATTCTACGCTAAAAAGTACTGGGTTTTCGTCTCTCATACTGGACTATTACGCATGTGTGGATATGCGCTTACATGAAAATTATTCTCTTAGATTATTGTCACGCTGCATGGAAGGAAGAAAGGGCCCGTAGAAAAAGAGAAGCTGAAAAACGGAGATATAAAAGGCTGAAACAGGAACCTGCGGAAAGAGAGAATTTAAGGGGGAATATACCTGTGTGAGGGCAAAATCACAGGTCATTTTTGACAATTTATTTAAGAAAAACAAAACAATATTTTTAAATCCGGTTTTTTATACATGTTAGTACGAATCTCAAAGTAAAAGAACTTTTTTTTAAAACTATTTTGAAACAAATTGGTGGCGCAGTAGTCGATGAAAGAAAACTCCTTTTTTCATAGTCCTCTGAGGGCGTATTCGCTCGGGTCATAATTTTCGAATTAGAACAAAAAACGAAAAATATTTTGAAAGTAGATATAAAAAACTAGTCCAGTAGGTAGGGGTTTTTCAAAATGTTGATTAAAAAAAAAGCGTTAATATGAAAGAAAAAAAATCGTAAACAAATCGGTCGAATGTCGATCATGATTTTTTTAAATTTTAACTCATCGAAACAATCCTACCCATTGGACTACAAAATGTTGTCAAGAAGCTACAGTTAAAATTTCAAGTCAATCGATTGAAAACTCGAGGCGCTACGCTTACGCACGTGTCTAAAAACATAGTTTCAAGAAAAACGCGTTTAAAGTTTTGAGTACTGTAAAATCATGCCAATTTCGTGTTGACTTTTAATCGGCGATGCCTGGACCATACAATTGTCCTTCTAATTGAACATTCTCTTCCTCTTTTTCTTTTCTGGAAGACGTAGAAAAAAATGCAAAAAGAAATGTACAAAGGTACATTCCCAGTAAAAACAAAAAGAGCCGGATCAATATTCAACTAAAACGGAGATAAACATATTAATAAAAAAGAAAAAATTGATAGAAAAAGGTTTCCATCATTCCTCTGGCCTCATTTCTTTCGATCATCATGAATCTCTCAAAACTGAAAAATCAGTGTGATCCATAGGGAACTATATCATATGGATCAGAACTGAACTTAATTGCAAATTTTAAATGAAAAAATCAAATATCTTTGTTTATAAATTTCGTTGTCCCGCAAAATGATTATTTCGGGAGAATCACCCCCATACAGGGTGTGCGGAAGGTTGACGCGAAGCCTTAAGGGGGTGATAGGTCAGCTCGTTAGGAACATTTTTAACCGAGATTACCTTAGTCCAACGTCTACGAATTTCGAGTTATCATGGCGAGTATGATTTTTGGAAAATTTCCCAAAATTACGTATTAACTCGTTACCTCTTATGTTAATGCTATTTTTTTGAAAATAGCATTAACATCAGATGTATTTTTATTTTTTGACAAGTTTTTAATTGTTCAAGACGTCCCATTTAGTTGATTGTGTGGATACAGATGATTGTATATATGTTTATCGATTGAATACACATTGAGCTTAGAGACAAACAAGTTTTTAGTTGCCAATTATCGTCTGTTCGAACATTATGAACGAGTTAGTACCTATTTTGGGGAATTTTCCAAACGTCATACTTACCATGATAACTCGAAATCCTTAGACTTTGGACTAAGGTAACCTAAGTTGGATGTGGTCTTAACGAGTTGACCTATCGCCCTTAAGGCTTTGTATCGACCTTTCCAACACCCTGCATATACAGGGTGTACGATTATGAATGTATTATATAATCCCGCAACTGACGTTCGGTCAGATCACGTCCTCCTATATGTGGCGTTCTTCATCAACTGGGCCACTTTTTTTTCAACCTCGCCAAGTTTTTTTCAAAATCTGCCCGTTTAAAATATTAGTCGAAAGGAACATCTGTGATTTTTTTAGATTTTTTAGGCGTCCGGTCAGGATTTTTTATCTGTCATTACGAACTCTGTATCCGAAAAAATATTCATCAAACAAAAAAAAACATAAGAATAAAAACTTCTTATTTTTTCCGCTTTATCGAAAAAAATCAAAAACATAATTTTTCTGCACTGAGAAAGTTGCCAAAAAAAATTAGAATAACAGTTTTTCAAACCTAATAACACACTTTCGATTTCGGTGCATATTTTACAGGATGTCTGTCATTGGATAAAGAGTCCGCGAAAGAAATGTTAGAATGGTACCTGCAATGTTAAGGATGAAAAAAAAATAAAAACTCTGCGAAATCTCATATAAAAAAAATAAAAATCCTGCTAAATCTCATAACCGCGCATATATGCGGTTATGAGATTTCGCAGGGTTTGTATTTTTTTTTTCATCCTAACCATTGCAGGTAGCATTCTGAAATTTTTCGCAGACTCTTTACCCAGTGACAGTCATCCCGTAAAATTCATACCGAAATCTAAAGTGTGTTATGAGGTTTAAAAATATGTTATTCCCACCTATTTTCCAGATTTCAATTTTCTCAATGCAGAAAAATTATGATTTTAATTTTTTTCGATAAAGTGGAAAAAATAAAAAGTTTTTATTCTTATGTTTTTTTTTTTCGTTTGATGAATATTTTTTCGGATACAGTGTTCGTAATGAAAAATTGAAAATCCTGAACGGACGCCTAAAAAAATCTTTAAAAAATCATAGACGTTCCTTTTGACTAATATTTCAGACTGGCAGATTTTGAAAAAAATAGGACCGGTTGAAAAAAAAAAGTGGCCCAGTTGATGAAGAATGCCTCATATGCTAGAATTTCGGTTTAGTAAAAGCCCCACGGTCTTCGAGATTTTGAGCTTTATGTTAATGTTTTAAAAATATCATCTGCTCTGGGTTTTTGGCATGTCATTTCTACAAATGATGCGAATCGACAATAAGTCAGCAACTTTTTTAAGTAATTGGCATGATATGCGTAGTACATTTTTTTTACACCGCAGGCTATCAAAGTCAGGTGTCCGAATTGGTTTGTATGGGAATTCTGCATAAGATCTTTTTTTATAGATTCCTTCATTTTAAAGGTCCTTAAATTAATTTAAGGTTAAAAAGAAGAATTTTCTAGATAACACAAAAAACCAGGGGTATTTTTTAAAAAACCGAGTCAAAAAAAAAAGTTATCATTTGGAGAAATGACATGCGAAAAACCAAAAACAGACGATTTTTATCTCGAAAACTGTAGGACTTTCACTAAACTGAAGTTCCAGCATATGGTTGGCCATGATCTGACCTATCGACAGTTGCAGGATTATCCATTCATAACAGGACACCCTGTATATCGAGACGAATCGTCGATGAGCCAGTGCTATTTTCCTTAGTTTCGGTAATTTGACGTAGCTATGGTGTAATAAGAATAATGGTATAATAAGAACTAATAATAGTAACGACAAAAATATAATATTAGTAGTAACAATGTAAGAGATAATAATAGTTATAACACTATAACCATTAGTATCTCTATAACATGATAATAATAATTTTTATAATAAACATACTAGTAATAATAAAAGTAATGATAAAGTTCATAGCGACAATGATAATAACAATACTATTTAATAACACTGAGACCAATATCAATAGCAGTAATAGTGATGACGATGATAATATAATATTAAACAAAAATTAAGCTAACCCCAAAAACTATTATTGTTATTATTATTACTATTATTATTATTATTATTGACAAGTCTTCTAAATAAGATTTGTAAACAAAAATAATTTAATACATTTTTTTTTGATTTTCTGACTTGTAATACTCTACTGTGTTCTTGATTTTGGCCACCCAGTTGATATGAAACAAAAAAACGAGTTTTTTTCTCAAGGTAGATAATATTAACTAAGACTTGAACGAGCTTTTTCCGTTATCGTGTTTCGATCGCGGAATTTTTTTTCGATTGTTCGAGAAAAAATGACAGCAGGATTTTGAATAAAAGATAAAAAAAATGTTGAGAAGGAAACCATCGGTCAATTATCTTCAGATTCTTCAGAGACAATTAACTGACAATTTTCTAGGCAAATTTTTGGAAAGTGAAGAATTTCGTCCCATAATTGTTAATAACAAATGAACTATGCAATATAAAAAAAAATACTACGTACTTCCATAGACAATGTATTTTTGAAGGTATATTCAACATTTCAAGTGAATCGGTTGAAAATTGTCTGAGTTATGTTTCCGGCTAACTTAAAAAATGCACTTTTGAGATAAACGCTGCACAGCCGCCATTTTGGAATTAATCGCTTCAAAAAAATCAGTGTATACAGTCATTGATATGTATGATAAACACCCTTTTTGTAATCTCGATTTATATTGTACTTTTTCTGAAAAAAAAATCCCCAAAAAGCCTGTATTTTCGACCTCTGGGGTGGCCTATCCCCTTAAGTTTCATTCAAAATTACATACTATTCGCATGTACAACAAAATGTATTAGGGACGTTCGAACAAGCTCGTCTTCGCTTCGCTGCCTTCCACATATCGCTGAATTGATTTATAACAACAAAAAATGTAGAAAACAAAGAAAAAATCTACGGATATTAGACAAAGTGCAACTATTTCATGGCATTGGAAATGTAATGAGACCTTTAGGTCAAGAAAAAACAGGTACATGTAAATAATATGCGTTGGTTTTTATTATTTCTCAAAAATATTGGTACATTGAGGTATGCAATGGGGTTTATTTAAGTTTATTTTGGGTTTGTTTAAGTTTGTTTGTATAATAAAAATAATATAATTTTTGTAATATATTTGTAATAAGAATTGCAATATAATTTTTCAAATAATAACAAGATTAAAATTGTTTGGTGAGAGGGCATTTTTTTACTCCGGCAATGTTTGTGCTTTTGTTATTTTTCCGTTAATTTATATTTCTGTGTTTTTAATTTTGATTTTCAAGAGGGCAAAGTTCACGTGGCGATACGGCGGCTGGAGAGTGACAATGAGAAACGGGAGACGAAGCTCCGTTTTCACGGGCAATGAGGTGTCGGTTTCATTTTTTCTTTGCCGTTCTTGTTTTTATGGACGCGCGACGATTCTTCGGGAATCGAGTGGAATCGAAGAGTACAATCGGAGTATCGTGTTTTTTTTTATTTGTAAATGTGTACCTTTAGCAGGCAGAGAAGAGAGGGAGAGAGAAAGAGACAAGGCGGATAGAGAAATGGAAAGAGAAGGAGAAAGAGAGAGAGGGAGAGAGAGAGAGGGAGGGAGAGAGAGAGAGAGAGAGAGAGAGAGGGAGGGAGAGACAAGTATCAATTTTCCCTGGATACGACTGATTCCATCGAAACGAGAATGTTCGACCTGACATATCGAATTCAGGTGGTTTGTGTTGTGTATGTGTGGCACGTGCGCGAAGTATCGAAGAACGCGCGATCGGCTGCTCTCTCTCTCTCTCTCTCTCTCCCTCTCTTTCTTTATGTTCGGATGAAACCAAAAACTCGCAATTGAGCGACGATCGTACAAAACGCGCGCGAGGGAGAAAAATACATTGAACAATTGAATTAAACAATTCAGCGAGGCATCCAATTCTCCGGAGGACAAATGAAAGAAGGCTATATCACTGAAGAGTAGACTGTAAGGACAGAAAATAAAACAAGCAACAGGCATTGGAGATGAAAAGTGAAAAGAAACGAACACATAATGTGAAACGATAATAGCAATGTAATGAATGACAAATAAATTATGCAAGATTTATAAAATAACGTGAAGCCGCCAAATATGTGAAAATAAGAGAAATGGGCAAAATGTGAATTAAAAAAAAAATAGAAAATTACAACAAAAAAGTAACATCAAATTATGAAAAATGGAGAACGGGGGAATAAAAATGAATGATGTTCGGTACGGGCAATACAATGTTGCCATGCTCAACCATGATAAAAACATAAAAAATTTCAAAAAGTTCAGAATTTTATAAAATTTAGTGAACATATTCTTTAGTGCTAAATTTGACAATACAATTTTTTTCAGATTTTTCTTCCGCACAGTTATCGAGTAAGTTAACACTAAAGTTCACGTGTATAAGCATAGTGTTTCCATATATATATGTATACATTGCAGGCATAAGAAATCTGCTTTAATGCTTAATTACTCGATAACTAAGTAGAAGAAAATTTTGAAAAAAATTGTCTTTTCGCACTTAATGTTGAAGAACATTATCACCAAATTTGATCAATTTCTTAACATTTTGACTTTTGTACCGAAACTCCTTAAGCGAGAGGATGGCAAAGAGAGGAGGAGTGTGAAATGAACAGGGAAAGAGAGAGAGAGAGGCAGCCGAACTAAAATATTTTTGATATGCGCTATAGTTTGTTTTAAGGGCTCAGGCAACAGTAGAATTTTCAAAAACTTAATTTTTTTCTCGCTTAAACGGTGCTTTATCATTATAATAATAAGTTACTATTCGATTTAAGAACAGACATTTTTTTCACCGACTTTGAGCGTACAACGTAAGCCCACCTCTGGCACGGCCATAGAGTACCTAAAACTTTAAACACGTTTTTCTCGAAACAGCTTTTTTCCAATTGGCGTGACAAATAATTTCTACAATTTTCACTCGATTTACTTCAATCTTAAAAGTTATGTTCCTAATTGCATTTCGCAGAGAAGTACGTACGGAATTTCTGATTTATCAAAAACTTTTCATTCAATGAGCAGTTTTATACGTAATCTTCCACTGAAAAATCATTCAAATACCTACAACTTTTGAATAAAACAATATTTTTAAAATTCCGTACGTACTTCTCTAGGTATTCTAATGTAGATTGACGAGAATTTTTGTTTTTTGTTCTAGGCCAAACATTGTGGATGCTAAATGTCCCGCCACGGAGCGCCTAAAAAAAGATAACAAAAGAAACTATTGGTATCGGCCATTATGTACAAAATATACATATTTTCTAACAGCTTGATATTCATACTATTAGGTGTACAAATAAGTTTTAGGACAGTTTTCAAAAAATTCAAGATTTATTAAAAAAGAAGTAAAACATAGTTATTCATCGAAGTAATCTTCATCGCACTGAATGACCTTTAGCCATCTCTCAGGTAACTCACGGATGCCTTTCGCAAAGAAACTTTCGTCTTGCGAGGTGAGAAATTTAGCGACCCATTTTTCCACTTCTTCAAATGTTTTTAATCGCACGTCAGACAAATCGTTCTGCATTTTCCGGAATAAATGATAATCGGATGGGGCTAAGTCTGGTGAATACGCCGGGTGTGGTACAGCTTCTCATCCAAGCGCTAGTAACGTATCCTTGACCGGTTTACCCACATGAGGCCGCGCGTTGACATGGAGCAGTTTTACTGGACGTTTTCCTTTACCAGAAAATGGACGTTTCTTCTCAATTTCTTGATTCACTTGCATCAATTGATGACAATAGCGATCGGTAGTAACTGTTTGACCACGTTTGAGAAGTTCATAATACAGTACGCTTTTCATATCCCACCATATGCACAGCATGAGTTTGTTACAATGAACATTGCGCTTTGGCGTGGATGTTGTCGGCTCGCCGGGGCCAACCCAATGATATTTGCGTTTCGGATTATCAAAATAAATCCACTTTTCATCGCCGGTCACAATTTTCCACAAGAAAGACTTTCTATGTTGCTTGTTGTAAAGACTCACACAAATGTTAAGACGGCTGTTTTTATTTTCTTGAGTCAGAAAGTGTGGTACCCACTTTGTTCCTTTTCGAATCTTACCCATTGCTTTTAAACGATAAGAAACAGTTTGTTGAGTTACTCCAAGCTGTTCCGAAAGTTGTTTCTCCGTCTGACAAGAGTTTTCATCCAGCAACGCTTGCAGTTCCTGATCGTCCACCTTTACAGGAGGCCCCGTGCGTTCACGGTCACTAACGTCGAAATCACCTTCTTTGAATCGCTTATACCAATACTCACATGTACTTTTAGATACAATGTTGTCTCCAAGAACAGAACATATCGATTCACACGCTTTCCTAACACTTTTTCCTTGATGGAATTCATAGCGAGTGCAGTGTCTAATAAATAGCTTATCGGTCTGCATGTTTAATTTACAGAATTTATAGGTTATAGTTATGACTCCTTTACGTTTCGATACTACATATCAAGCGTCATCTATGATAAGTGAGCGGGATTTTTGAATTAATTTAGAATATCTGTTATGATACAAAATCGAAGTGTCCTAAAACTTATTTGTACACCTAATAAATAGATGGGTAATTTATTTTATGAGTGAATCACTTTTTCGTACGAAAAAAAATTGTTAAATTCGCACATGATTTTATACCCGTTACTGTGACCTAACCCCTTAAGCTGAAAAGTCGAGAAAAATGGACAAACTTGGAACTTGACTTCAAAAACCGTGCCAAAAGTAGAATTTTCGATATTTTCAATTTTACTCTAGTTCCAGCGATAACCTCAGGTCGACAAGTTAAAATGCCGTTTGATTTTTTAATTTCAGATGAGCAAAAGCCGTCAACCAACTTTTTTTTTACACATGAGTGTCTTCCGAACAGATTCGGGTGTAATTCTATTTATAAATACGAATACAAATTTATTCACATCGTGATTTTCATGTGAATATAAATACAAATTTATTCATACTTCACTTATTGTATTCACATGCATGCATACAAATACAATCGTATTCACAAATATTCTGAACGTACAAATAAATTCACAGAAAAAAAGTGTAAATACGAAAAAATTCACAAAATAAGTGGTGAATTTTTTCGTATTTAAGACAAATTGAAATCAAATTCACAATGATTAGATTAAAATTTACACCAAAAGGTGAGTTCTTACGTATTTTGAGAGAAAATATTGCGTCGAGACAAAGAAATTTTTGCAAAAAAGTTGTGAGTTTCAAAATTACATTATAAATATGAACAAATTCACAAAATGAGTTGTGAATGACCTCAAGTTGAAGAAAATTAAAATCGAATTCACGACAATTATATTAAAATTTACACCACAAGTGAACAAGTAAGAACTCACTTTTGGGGTAAATTTTTTGTGAATATTCACGAGAGATGTGAATATTTACAAAAAATCGTGTGAATTAAAAAAAAATCACATCAAAATCTGTGAATGCAAATGTATTCGCAAAAAATTGTAAATACGAAAAAATTCACAAAATAAGTTGTGAATTTTTTCGTATTTAAGGGGGAATGACACCTTATCGCGGTCGGTATGGTAGAACAATTATAGATTCCCAAAAATCTCTGAAACGGCTCTTCAGATCCCGTCGAAACTTTGCCAAACGACGTCAAATACATAGACGAATTGCTGTCAACCCCTCAAATTTTCTGAATTTGAGAAACAAAATGTAGATTGGCTTATCATAAGCCAAATTATTTTTTTTTCTCAAATTCAGAAAACTTGAAGGGCAGACAGGTATTCGTCTATCTATTTGACATCGTTTGGCAAAGTTTCGACGGGATCTGAAGAGCCGTTTCAAAGATTTTTGGGAATCTATAATTGTTCTACCATACCGACCGCGATAATGTGTCATTCCCTCTTAAGACAAATTAAGATCAAATTCACAATGATTAGATGAAAATTTACACCAAAAGTGAGTTCTTGTTGAGTTCAACGCGATGTTTTCTCTCAAAATACGCAAGGACTCACTTGTGGTGTAAATTTTAATATAATTGTCGTGAATTCAATTTTAATTTTCTTCAACTTGAGGCCATTCACAACTCGTTTTGTGAATTTTTTCATATTTATAATGTAATATTTGAAACTCACAACTTTTTTGCAAAAATTTCTTTGCCTCGACGCAATTTTTTCTTTCAAAATACGTAAGAACTCACTTTTCGTGTATATTTAAATCTAATCATTGTGAATTTGATTTTAATTTGTCTTCAATACGAAAAAAAATCACAACTTATTTTGTGAATTTTTTGTGAATACATTTGCATTCACAGATTTTAATGTGAATTTTTTTGTTAATTCGCAGGATTTTTTTGTAAATATTCACACTTTTTGTTGAATATTAACAATTTTTTCTGCGAATTTATTAGTATATTCAGAATATTTGTGAATACGATTGCATTTGTATGCATGCATGTGAATGCAAAGTAAAGTATGAATAAATTTGTATTCACATTCACATGAAAATGACGATGTGAATAAATTCGTATTCGTATTTATAAATCGAATTACGCAGAACTCTGCTTCCGAACGGTGTAAAGTCGATTCGACTCGTTATTTTTGTTTGATAAAATTCAGAGGGTCTGTCAAAATGTTAATAAATGTGTGGTAAAAATTTCAAGTAGTGTGTTTTAATGGTTCATAAAAAAAAATCGTAAGAAAAGCGAAAAAATTGCTGCCGCATGGGATGACGCCGTTGAAGAAGAGAAATACAGATAGACAAAGAGAGGGAGGAAAAAAAACGGTCAAAAATGAAGAGCGCAAGAAAGGGCCGAAGAGAGAATGAGAGAGAGATGAAATTCGCATCGGGGAACAATGGGAGGTCGATGCGTGCGAGAGACAGGTCCAAGGGTATTATGTCGTAGCTCACACGCCCGAGTTCCGTAAGCCGCCGGGGGACAATGCGCGTGGCCATAATAATCTGTCACAACGCGCGGACCTGGCTGTGCGGGAATCGCGCTGCCGTTAGCAGCAGCGCACCACACCGCGCCCATAACACACTGCCGCTCTGCTATCCTCCTAACCCATTCTCTCTTCCATCGCGAAAATAAACGATGTCTCCCAATGAAAACGAAAAGCGAAAAAAAAATATTCCACACTTCACTGGAACGTCTCTTCTGTTTCGTCCTTTTTCCAAAATCAAATCAAAATTGCTCTCCGACCCTTGCGACCAATTCTCCAATGTATTTTATGCTGCCAAATTTTTTTTACCACCATTTCGTCGGTGTATTTCTTGTTCTTTTTCTGTTCGGTGCAATTTGTTTCGAGCACCATTTGTTTTGAGTGCATTTATTTTCTCCTTTTTCTCCTTTCGCGTCCTTCCGCAGTGCGGTCCCTGAATTATTATGTACGTCGAACGTGACCCACGGGACTCGAGTGTACAACGTAACAGAATGGTCGAGCCTCTCGATCATCCTCGAGACTGCCTCTCGTAAATTCATTGTGAGAATGAACACTGAGCTAAAACCACCTACCGTCGACGCTCCACGGAACATTGAGTGTACATAATGATCGCGAATTTACTCGGAATATATGACGAAAATATCGATTTTTTTGTATGCTATTACACACACACATACACACACACACACACACACACACACACACTCACACACACACACAACACAGACACACAGACACACACAGACACACACACACACAGGCACACAGACACACACACACACAGACACACACACAGACACACACAGACACACACAGGCACACAGACACACACACAGGCACACAGACACACACACACACACACACACACACAGACACACACACAGACACACACACAGACAGACACACAGCCACACAGACACACACAGACACACACAGACACACACAGACACACACACACACACACACACACACAGACACACAGGCACACAGACACACATACAGGCACACAGACACACACACACACAGACACACGCACACACACACACACACACACACACACACACACACACACACACACACACACACACACATAAATTCTCACTCTCATTCTGACAAATTCATTGTGAGAATGAACACTGTGAGTTAAAACCACCTACCGTCGACGCTCCACGGAACATTGAGTGTACATAATGATTGCGAATTTACTCGGAATATATGACGAAAAAATAGATTTTTTCGTCATATATTCCGAGTCATGTCATACATCATGAATTTGTGAGAATGAGAGAGAGTGAGAATTTCTTTATATATATATATATATATATATATATATATATATATATATATATATATATATATATATATATATATATAGATACAAAAAAATCGATTTTTTCGTCATATATTGCGAGTAAATTCGCAATCATTATGTACACTCAATGTTCCGTGGAGCGTCGACGGTAGGTGGTTTTAGCTCACAGTGTTCATTCTCACAATGAATTTGTGAGAATGAGAGTGAGAATTTCTCAAAAAAAAATATATATATATATTTTTTTAGAAATTCTCTCAGTATATATATATATATACACTTATATATATATATATAGACATACAAAAACACCGGAATCAAAGTAATTCGCTCAACCGTAGCTCATAAAAAAAAGCTAGGGTTAGTCATTTTCAGAAAGTTATCTAATTTTTCTAATAAATGGATATTCTTATCCATGACGATTTTTACAATCGTTTCATTGAATGTTGAAAATATGTTATTTATTATTTCATAGTATATATTTATATATACGAGAAAGAAAAAAAACGATTTTCTTCTTTCTTGTTACCATAGGAAAAATATTTGTATATGGTAAAAAATCGTAATCAAAGTAAATTCGCTCAACCGTAGCTCATAAAAAAAGCTAGCGTTAGTGATTTTCAAAAAGTTATCTGATTTGTCTGATAAAGTGATATTTTTTCGATCAAAATCACACTTAACGACCCTTTAAAAAATATTATTCTCATTATTGGTTGATATTTTTATGCATGACGATTTTTACAATGATTTTATTGAATGCTAAAGATATGTTATTTATTATTTCATAGTATATATTTAATATTATTTCATATTATTATTATGGATCACATATACTTATATTCATGCAACAAAAATCTTTTTTTTCTCGTCCGTTGCCATAAGAAAAATATTTGTACATGGCAAAAGAGAATCGTGCGAATTAATTCGTTCAACTGTAGCCATAAAAAAGGTAGCATTAGTCATTTTCAGAAAGTGATAGAATTTTTCTGATATGTCAATTTTTTACGATTAAAGTCATACTTAACGTCCGTTTAACAATTATTATCGTTATTATTTATTGATATTTTTATGCGGTACGATTTTTACAATGATTTTATGTAACGTTAAAAAAAGTTATTTATTATTTTATAGTATATATTTATTATTAAGTCATATTATTATTATTATTGTTAATAACAATGTATAATTATTTAATATTTCAGATTATTACTATTGTTGTTATTATTATTATTATGGATACATATATTTATGGACATGCAATAAAAATCGGTTTTTTTCCTCGTCCGTCGCGATAAGAAGAGCATTGGTATATGCGGAAAAAAACAAATCGCGCGAAATAATTCTTGTAGCTCAATTTAAAAAAAGTCGCTCAAGCCATTTTCAGACAGCTTCCTCATATTTCTGATAAATTCAATTGTATGGATAAGAATCATATTTAACGACTTTTTAAATATTCGTATTATTGTTAATATTATTTTTAATTGGTTATTTCATTCAGCATGACTTTTGAAATTATTTTATTTTTCATTATTATTATGGATACATATATTCATATATGCAGAAAAAAAGAGTATTTCATTCGCTTCCGTTGCCATAGTAAAAACGTTGGTATATACGAAGAAAAAATTACGCAAAGTAATTCTCGGAGCTCAATGAAAAAAATATAGCTCGAACGATTTTTCCGAAAGTTTCTTACGTTTTCTGATAAATTCATTTTATCGACGAATGCGATACTTAACGACTTTAAAAAATGATTGCTATTATTCATTGATATTTTGGTTTTTATTATTTTTTAAATTATTTTATTTATCGTTTCCTATATTATTCTTATTACAAATATGTATAGGCAATTTCAAATTCTATTTCTACATTTTCGGCGCTGAAACATCAAGATTCAAAACTAAAATTCGAAAAATACCTCAAAATGGCTTGTACCCTCTTCCAATATTTATGTGAAAATGTTTTTTGCACCACAGACCTTCAATCTTCGTTGTGTAAAAATGTTTGCCCAAGAGAAAAAAAGTATCTAATTTTTCGCACCACCCTTATATGTACAATATCAAAATCGTAAGGGTTTCATAAATAATATCGTAATATCGTTTCACACCACCCTTATATATCCAAAAATAATAAAAACCAAAATATCAATGATAGCAATTATTTTATAGCAACGATATTATTTATATATATATATATATATATATATATATATATATATATATATATAATATCATAATCGAATTCATTTTTTCGACGCATTTGATACTTAGCCACTTCAAAAACTAATGGCTATTGATCATTGATATTTTGGTTTTTATTATTTTTTAAATTATTTCATTTATTATTTCCTATGTTATTTTTATTATTATTAATATGTATAGGCAATTTTAAATAATATTTTTTTCATTTTCAGCCCTGAAACATCAAGATTCAAAACTAAAATTCGAAAAATACCTCAAAATGGCTTGCACCCACTTCCAATATTTTTGTAAAAATGTTTTTAGCACCACAGACCTTCAATCTTCGTTGGGTACAAATGTTTGCCCAAGAGAAAAAAGTACCTAATTTTTCGCACCACCCTCATATATATATGTGTGTGTGTGTGTGTGTGTGTGTGTGTGTGTGTGTGTGTGTGTGTGTGTGTGTGTGTGTGTGTGTGTGTGTGTGTGTGTGTGTGTGTGTGTGTGTGTGTGTGTGTGTGTGTGTGTGTGTGTGTGTGTGTGTGTGTGTGTGTGTGTGTGTGTGTGTGTGTGTGTGTGTGTGTGTGTGTGTGTGTGTGTGTGTGTGTGTGTGTGTGTGTGTGTGTGTGTGTGTGTGTGTGTGTGTGTGTGTGTGTGTGTGTGTATATAATATCGTAAGGGTGAAGGTCCGAAACATAGGGGTTGAAAGTGCCCGAAGGGATTTGATTGCAACGTCTGTCATTGTCCGGCCGAGTGCGTTTTGCCCGGTTCGTGACGTCATACTGTTTTACATATATGTATATGTATACGTTTTAATAGTCGGTCAGTTGCGTATGTATCGCTGGCCGTTAATCGACGCGGCACTCTTGCATTTTTCATAATTCCGTCGCGTATGACACGCGCGAATACAAATTGTCAAACTAACGACACATCCGAGAGCCCATTAAACTCCCGCAGCGAATTTCATAGTTGCGGGGGGGGGGGGGGGGGGTTGCCCGTCGAGTGACCAACCCCTTGTGTGAACTCCGGACTGTGGCGATATATCACGGCCGTTACAATCAACGCGGGGCCTGCGATAGAGAGAGAGAGGGTTGAGTTTGAGGGACGGTTTTTCGTAGCATTTATTTCAATAACTAATAATTATATATAAACAGCAAAATATTGGATATAGAAAAGAAAGAATTTTAATTTAAAAAACTGAAAAAATATTTTTTTAAATGCATTGAAATGCATTTAATGTGTGTGTATATATATATATATATATATATATATATATATATATATATTAAAAATGTAAAAATATATTTTTATCCTGCTATTCTAGTATTTTTATTCATTTTTAGAGAGGAAGAGAGAGGCGTTTATTCCGTGCTTTGAACCAGCGAGGTTCCCTAAGAGCACCATGCAGAAAAGGTATAGAGGCATCAGAACGGCGCATTGCATTTGAATACTTTCCATAAGAATAACACAGGAAAATATTGGCACTTCTGAACGTCGTAGTAAAAACCTTCAAAAAAAAATGTCACAAAAATGTGATTAAGATATTCTGATAGAGAATTGAATTCCCTACAAAAAAAGTTCCTACGAACAATAAGCTTAGAACAACCGTTCAAGTGGTATCGCTGTCTGAAATTAAATTTTATTACTTAAGCGACGCGCGCGCCATAGCACACGCTGCCACCTGGCGGCAGCATGCGGTAGCTCGTAGTGCAAAATTACAAGCTTCACACTAGCGCCACGAACGGGAAACTGCGACATTTTTCCCCCATTTTGGCCCCAAATCAAGATCTGTCGCTGCTACAAAATTTCATTCGTTATTGCGAAGTGAATCCTGTAGTAGGGGAGGGTACCTCGAAAAAATTAGCTAGTCACTTGTGGTACTTTAACGAGAAAATTGTTGCTTTGTCGTTTTTTGACAATGCTGTGCCGATAAATGTGAAGGCAAAAATGGTACAAGCTCTGCAATCTCGAGAAAAATCCAAAAAATCCTTCCGAGTGAGTAATTGTTTAAAAAAATGATTGGGAAATATTGCTGAAAAAAGACATAAGCGATTTCGTTACTCAAGAATCCTTATTTCTTTTCCAGCAATTCAATTTACGTCATGATTTTTTTAGAGTAAATATTGAATTATGGCCGGAAAATGTCACCTATTTGAGTTGCTTAGATTTTTTTTCAAATTCAAAAGTCGTCAACGGCGGGGTAAAGTTAATTCGGCGAAAAAAAGGCATGTTTTTAAGATTTTTTTTTGGCGTAACGAATAGCGTTCGTTTATTGAAAAATTTACATATAATAAAGTAACATTTGAACAACATTCTCCTAAATTTGCATTGCAAAATATTCAAAATTGAGCGAGTGAAAATTAAAACCCGGAGGCGCCTCGAAAAAAAGTTGGTTTGCGGTGTGCACCATAACTCGCAACAGAATCATTTGAAACAAAAAAATCAAAATGCATTTGTTAAAGGAGATGTTTCTCGAGGTAATGACGGGAGGATTTTTTTTTCTTTCGATTTTTCGATTTTTCGTAGCACTTGGGAGCCAAAAACCCGATTTTCGCTAAAAAAATCGGCTAATTTGTTGTTGAAAAATTAGTAATTATTAAAAAAAACAAAAAAGCTCTCGACAATACCTGGTGAATTATGTGAAGAAGTACTGCGCAAAATTTCAAAGCGATTGGTCCAGTAGATTTTGAGTTATCGTGCACACGGACTTCAAATATGACAAGTCTCAGACAAACGGTTTGAAAAACGCAGAAGAGAAGAGAACGGCATGGAGCAATAGACGCTCAAATACTCATAACTTCGTCAATTTTACTCCAATCGACTTGAAATTTTAACACAATATTCTTGATATATTATGCATTCATTTAAAATTTTTTAAAAAAATGAAGAAAAAAAAATCTTAATACTTTACCCCGCCCTTAATAACGTAGCCGAACGTGGTGTCACTTTGATAGAAGCATATAACGGTTCATTAACAAAAAACGAAGAGCAGCTACAATATTTATTGGGCGTAGTGCAAAATCATCGACAGAAACACCCTAATTGCAACAAACAGACTCTTAAAAAAAGAAACGATGATTATCAAGCATTATAATGTAAAAACAAATTATTTTATCTTATTAAACCAAATTCATTGAATAAAACTTTTCGCAAGACGATCAATGATGGACGTAGTTTCTTTTATATTTCTCGTTGTACTTGATTCTTTTTTGTATCAGAGAAATATTTTGAGAACGATTCCATGCAAATTGTATGTTAGAGCAGAACATTCTCTACAAAAAAAAACTCCAAAAAGTTTTTTTCGTAAAGCAAAAAATTCGATTTTTACAGCCTTTTGAATTATTTATTTTCTATCAATTCAATTTCGGAAGCGACAGAAACGGTCAGCCAATCGCTTTAACGCCATGTGCGAATTGATTATTCCGATATTTTTCGATTTTTCGACTACTTTCATACTCTGCGTGACTGCAATGACTTTGTGTTGCAGGTCGCTGAATTCGTCTTAAAATCGGTAATAATGTCATCGAAAAAAAAAATACACGGTTCCATTTAAAAAAGTGTAGTTGACCTTGACGTAGGTTCAGCGCCTGCACCGTTAAAAAAATTGGGTGGTCCAGTATCACGGCCTTCTCGAACAGTGAAACTTTTGTCTGAAACATTTTTGGATACGATCAATAGTTTAAGTGCTATTGCTCTGTAACACTTTACTTGCCTCACCCTGTATATGTATACACGTTTATAAATATCATAAACATTAATCAGTATTTTCCAACCTTTGATTAAAATTCCTCTACTTCGATCATCAATAATCACCCATAATCGCTAATTATCAAAATTAATCGTCCATATATACGTAAGGATGCAATGAAGCTTGAGGTGCGAGTGCCAAAGCGATCGAGACTCTCGCGTCGTCGAGTGCGTATGTGACGTCACGCGGAAGGTGGAATAGGCGGCGCGTGCCGCCACGCGGTGGAATCGTTATGGTATGGGGGTCGGTTTATCGTGACGACGTCGAGAACGACGAAAGTCGAGAGACAACGCCACGCCGGGGCGTCGTCGCCCGGCTGCTCCTCTCGTACCAGGTTTGACCGCACGTTGGCTATCGTAACCCTTTCGCCGTTATATCTATATACATACAAGTCGATTTCTCTTGCTTCCGGTTCGCGTTTTTCCCGCGGCGCAAAAAAAAAAACTCGTATAATTCCATTAACACTCCTTTGTCATTAATTACAGTAATAAAAAGAATGTGTCGATCCGCGAAAAATGGTACCCCCCTCTCCAGCCCCCCGTTCGAGAAATGTCCGAAACTCGGCCTCACCGCCGAAAGGTGGTCTCAGAGAGAGTCAACCCAGCTCGGGAATTTACGTGCTTGGAAAAAGAGAGAGAGAGACTGTCGACTGGTGCACGTCGCGTAGTACGCGATGTACCAAAGTGTCGGCCAACCGGCTATAATGCCCGAGCTGGATATAAGGAGGTCCCCAAAACTGGTACGAACCATCTTTATATATATATATATATATACGAGCGCTAATGCACGCGCAACGCGCCGGTGTCGCCCGGTGGCACGGTGGGGGTGTCGGACGCGTGCAGCCGGCCTGCAGCTGCCAAGCCTGCTCCCCGTCCCCCTCCATGCCGCCTGCCGCGCCGAGCGCGAAGCGCGCGCGCGCCCCCCGAGCATAAAGTTTCGTACGGAGCACCCTTCCCGTTCGGCGGAACAGCCACTATGTACACTCGTCCCGCGTACAGCGCTACTCGCCTCCCCTATTGCCCCCACCCTCCGGCGCGTGTCCGCGTAGTTTCGCGACCGCGATTATAAGTAGGGGTGCCGTCGTGCGCGAGCTTACAGTCGAGGGTTGTACTCCGACACGCGCGCGTGTCAACGAGAGGCACTAAGAACGAGAGCGGGATTAGAACGTTTATGGAAGCTTATCCGAGAGTTGTTTTTGTATTTTTCATTAGTGACGTGTCTGCATACCGGCGGACGAAACATTATCGCACGTGGATTAACCGTCGGTTACCGAAGATTCAGTGATCCCTCGTGGTGTGTTCGTGTGTGTACGTTTTTGTTTAGTGTTTCCAAAAGGATTTACGTTTCGAATCGCGACGAAAACAAACGACGAATCGCGGAGCTGAGAGAATATTTGGCGCGCACGCGCCGTGAGAGCGTCGATTCATTTTGGATTATCGCGAAACAGCGGTCTTACCGGTCAGTGGTCAACGAGCTTCGCCCCGACGCCGTCCGGTGGCGCTAGTTGCATCGCCACGCGCGCCAATCTCGGGCTGAGACGAACTTTCAGCCGCCAAAACTTTGAACGAAAACTTCCGAATCTTCGTCTCATTCGCTGTATAGGTGAATAATAATAAAAGAAGAGAAAAAAAAACACTAGAATCATTGGGTGCAGCTAAAGACGAAAAAACTTTTGCAGAGCGCGCCCGTGACTCTGTGGCGCTTCTTTCGTTCTCGCCGTCTCGCCTAGGAGAGCCCCCCCACTCCGCGGGCGCGTCAGTTCATTCGGTGCGCCGCCACACCGGCGGCAGCGCTGGGTTCGAGCGGCGGGGCGAATCGCGCACGGGGTGGGAGCGCCCAGCGGCGCTTGGAGTGGGAGCGCGTACGAGAGAGACGGAGATAGCACTCGAGTGGCTTGGCTCCGAGAATCTCGCACAGTGTTCCCCCGATCAGTGCGCGCGCGACTTTGTCGTTGTGACGACGCCGTGAGAGAGAGAGAGAGAGAGAGAGAGAGTCAGTGAGCGAGACTCGAGAGACGTGCGCCCATCTCCCAAACGATTTTTCCGCACCGAAAAAAACGAAAATATAAAAAGAAAGTCAATATACTTTGGTGCTCTCGGGTATTCAGTGAGATAAATAAACGAGTCTGATGAATGCACTCCCCGAACGCGAGATCGAGATGAAAAAATGCCGATCACAGTGACACTTACGAGTCGTGAATTTTCGTGTTGTGCTCACGAGATATAGTTCAGAAAAATAAAGAAAAATCAAATAAGTCCAAAATCTTTTTTTCTTCGATTAAAAAAAAGCGAAAAATTGTTTTTTTTTCTTCTTCTATCACGAGACGCCGAATTCAATGGAATACAAAGTGTTTACTGCGTGTTACTGAAGTGCACACGAGTGGTGGATTTACGTGACAGTTTTTCCTGTTGTCATAGTTTACGTTTCTTTTCTTCCTCTTTCCTTATCTTTGTTTCCCGCCTCATTGGGGGAAATTTTGCGCGGAAAAAATTCGAAAAAAAAAGAAGAAAACGACGAGTTTAGCCCAATGGCTATGCAACGACGCCTCGCGTCGAGGTAGCCCATCCCCCCTCCCACCCTTCCGACATCAACGCAAGTGCGTGGATTTTTTTTTCCTACTCGAAGCCCAAAAGTTTGGGTTTTCGCGTTCGGTGTCACGACTCACGTCGTACATCCCTAAACCAACCTAACATCCACCCCCCCCTCGCAACTTTACCCGCAAAAGTGTTAACATGTGGACCGCTGTGCTAATATGGACGGCCGTCGTCGCGCTACTTCCGTCGCCCCGACCGGTAAGTTTTCGTAGCCGCTAAGACAACCCCCCCCCCCCCCCCCGCCATACTCGATACTCGTAACCGCTTTAAAAAAATCGGAAAAAATTGAGAAAAATCGTAAAATTCGTCAAATTAACGCTCGGACAATATAGTCGACTAAAAATGTTGTCGTTGTGACGTCACTGGTTACCAATGGAAATGAAGAAAAAAATTATGATTTCCATCGACCCTTTGACCTTTTCGGATGCTGATTCTTCTTAAGATGGAAGCACGCTTAATAAAAATCCTTGAGATCCACTGCGTCGTTTTTGAAAAAAAAAAGCAGGATTTTTTGACCGATCTTTTTTTTTCTGCAGACGCAACTTTTTTTCTATTTCGTTTTTTTTTTCGAAAATTTCAATAGGGTTTGTTTTTATTTCAAATTTCTCGAAATCTAACGATTGGATGTTTTTTTTAAATGTTTATATACTTATTTAATTTGTAAACTTATTAAGTAAAAAAATTTAACTAAATTTCATGAACATTCATAATTGAATGATTTTTACTGATATATTTGTTTTATTTACAACGTAAATACGGAAATTAACTCAAATTAATTAAATATTGATGTTTGTTAATAAATACAAATAATTGTATGATTATTCAAATATTCATATATTTGGACAATTGCGTTAAAGCTTGCATCGTCCGAATGTAAGAAAAGTTTTGCTCGTTACTTTTTATCTCTTTATTTTCATTGCAGTCGTTATTTTTTTCTTATAGTTTAAGATCGTCGATATCTCATAAATATAAGAAAAACCGTTCGAGTGATTTCCGGTCCCTGAATCGACAAAAAAAAAAACGTCACGATAGAAGAAAAATTACGATGTTGAAGTGTGCATCGTTGGAATGTAACGACAAATTATTTTAAAAAATGTATTGCTTCATTTTCATTACGATCCGAACAATTTCCGTGCATATTTAGGCTGTAGATCTGTAAAGAAGATCCAGGAATAAAGTTCAAGTTCTGTTGGAGGCCTAAATTTGTTAAAAAAAAATGGACTACGGAACTTTCGTTGCGTTGCAACGAGGCAAAGTGCGATATCATGAAAAATTAACTATTCGTTGTATTCAAATGATGCGAATTTTAACATGATTTTAGACAATTGTGATTATAAATATTAATAATTGTCGCGAATGATATATATATACACACACATACACACACACACACACACACACACACACACACACACACACACACACATAGTACGCGATTTCTTCTTTTCCTGCGACTTCCGCTATCCCGCGCCATCTTTCTCTTTTCCCAAAAGTGCTTGCTCGTCTCTTACCTCGCAAGATTTTTCGGGGTTATAGACTCGAAATTTAGCAACCCCGAAAACTCGCGCGCATTTCAAAATACAAACGCATACAAAATTAGCTACATTCATTATCATTATTATTATTATTCTTATTATTATTAATAATAATTAATTATTATTAATTAATTATTATTAATAATACAGAAATACAGATAATATAATACAGAAATTATATTATCTAATACAGAATAATTACTGTAATTATAATTATTAATAATTATAATTACTTCTAATACAGAAGAAAAATAATACAGAAATAATAATAATAATTATTATTAATAATAATAATAATTATTATTATTATTAATAATAATAATAATAATAATAATTATTATTGCTTATACCGTCAATGCACATTGAAAACACGAAGAAAAAGCAACCAAAGAATCCGCCCGATCTTGCGAACACTCTTCATCGCGCGCCACCACCTCACCCGCCATTTTGAATACCGATTATGCGTATTTCGCGACGGGGGCGCGCACGCTCGCATCGAGTACCGGAAACGAAAGTTACCGAAGCGTTGCAACGTCGCTACGTCTTACGAGACGGCAGGGCTAATTTGAGGTTAGCTTCCGGTTTGAGGTTTACACGGGGTTGCTTTTGGGTTAGTTTCCGCGTTTTAGGTTTGACGAGAGTGTTTTTCGGTTGACTTGCGGTTTTCGGTTGGACGGGGTTGGTTTTAGTTTAACTTCAAGTTTTAGGTTTGAAGGGAGTGTTTTTGGGCTGACTTCCGGTTTTAGGTTGGACGGGGTTGTTTTTTTTTTTCGTTTAACTTCCGGATTTTTTGCTTTTGGGTTAGTTTCCGATTTTAGGTTTGACGAGAGTGTTTTTGGGTTGGGCGGGGTTGGTTTTCGTTTAACTTCCGGTTTCAGGCTGGACGGGGTTGGTTTTAGTTTAACTTCCGGTTGTACGTTTGGCGGGGTTGTTTTTTAGTTTAACTTCCGGTTTTAGGCTGGACGGGGTTGGTTTTCGGTTACTTCCGGTTTTAGGCTGGGCGGGCTTGGTTTGAGTTTAACTTCCGGTTTTAGGCTGGACGGGGTTGGTTTGAGTTTAACTTCCGGTTTTAGGTTTGACGGGAGTCCGTTTGGGCTGACTTCCGGTTTTAGGTTGGACGCGGTGGTTTTTAGGTTAATTTCCGGTTTGAGGTTACGAGGCTGTTTTTGGGTTAGCTCCCGGTTTGAATTCACGGGGCTGTTTTTAGGTTAACTACCGGTTTGAGGTTACGGGGCTGCTTTTAGGTTAACTTCCGGTTTGCGGTTACGAGGCTGCTTTTGGGTCAAGTTCCGGTTTGGGGTGCGTTTCGATCAGGACACATTCTTAGCGAGACGTCGATGTGAAAGACCAAATAACAAAAACACGAAATAAACGTCGCGTTTGTTTGTAGAAAAAAAAAAAACGTTTCTTTTTTCTTCAAAAATATCTGTATTCATATACAATAATATTAATATTAAATAATAACGTTACAAGCATCGGTGCATACTTGACACTTGATCGCAAAGCTTATCGAATCCGGTGAAAAGACTTCAATGCTCGTCAGTCGCGAGAAGAGAGACGAATTACGTGTTTATTGCTTGGGTGGCTCGTAAATTCCCACGATATATAATTCCCGACCTTCGTCTCGGCGTTTCCGATGAATGATATTGTATCACACAACGACGCGGAGCCTTAGGTCCGGAATCAAAGTCGTTCAGTCAGGCGTAAGCGTATTACCGCCTCCCCCCCCCCCCTCCTCCCACCTCGTCGTCGTCCATCGCACGTCCCGCCTTTCCGCTCGCGTACAACTCGCGCTCTGCCTATACAGCGAAATTGTATCCCAGTGGTACAATTCAGGCGTAAACGCACGCGCGCGTTTACATCAATCCGGGGTGAAAAAAAAGTTACATCCGTCTGGGGACAAAGAAACGTCCCTAGGGACATTTTCTTCCGTACTAGGCCGCTCGACTTGTCCACCACTGTCGCTTTTGCACACTATGTAACAGCCTCGATAATTCACGCACGCCGCTCGCTCTCGTACAACAATGTGTCACTGAAATTTGCCTCGTGGTGTTCGCGTTGTTTTTCTTACTTTTTCTTCCTTTTCCCGAGGGATGTTTTTTTTTTGTTCGTGCACTTTTTGAATTTACGAACGGGATTGGAATTTTGCGAGAATGGCCCATGGCGAGAATGAGAGGGGTGGGGGGTAGTCGAGGAGTTCCAAGACCCGTTGGACAAGTGTGCGTGTCTCTTGTTGCGAGAAATAAGAGTACGGAGCGGGGGTAAGATGGAGCGGGAGAAATTCAACGCGATGGGAACGAGACGGGGACGAAACGGTCGGGCCAACGTATAACATACACTTGACAATGTCTCTTGTGACAATATACATACATACATATATATATGTATATATATATATATATATATATATATATATATATATATATATATATATATATAATTAAAATATTATGATAACATAAAATTACGTGCTTCTAACAAGAATAATTACTATTATTTATAATTCATGTCATTCATAATTTTATTATAATAATAGTAGTTACAATTTTTTCTTTTTTAATTGTACAATAATCTTTGTTCATGATAAAATATAGGATTACCGCCTTCTAATGAGAATAATTACTATTATTTATAATTCATTTCATAATTAATCATTTTATTATAATAATAGTAGTTAAAAATAATAATGATAATCTTAAATAACAACAATAATCATTTTGAAAAATAATCACTTTAAATAATAAAAATAATAATCTTAATTAATCATAATGATAATTTTTTCAAACACTGCTAATAGTTTCTAGAAAGAATAATAATAATAATTTTTTTAAACATTGATAATAGTATCCCGAAATAATAGCAATTGAAAATGATGCTGAAGTTTGCATCGTTGGACTGCAACGAATTTAACTTCTTTTGGCAGATTTCGCCTACGGAAGTCCTTCAACAATTTTTCAAGAAATTTGTTTAGCGATCTACATTATAAATCTATAAAAAAAGATCGTCTATAATAATAAAACTATGGAAAATAAAATGTAAAGCGGATCTTTCGTTGCGTTCCAACGATGCAAACTTCAACACCATAATTTAAACGAATAATATTAATTTTTCAAAAGATATTTTTTTTTCGTGAAAATATATTTCGAAAATAATCATAATACGAGTAATTCGAAAACAAGAATTGAAGAAAAATAAAAATCCCACCGAAAAAAAATATATACAAAATGATAATTTTTAAAAATAATAGGTAATCAAAAAGAACAATAATACATATATGCGCGTGCGTGAATATATGTCATATATAATTCAATATTGCTAGAATTCCCGGTTCGTCAATTCACTTCGGGAAATGTTTCTTTTTTGCGTTTTTTAAATTTTCATTTTGGTAAAAAATAATACGGAACGATTAAATTGAAAGAAGAATCGAACCCTTTTTTTTCGACCTTCCCTTTCGCGAACGTTTCATATGGGAGGAAATTCCTGTAAATTCATGGCCGAATCGTATTGCGAAATGAAATTTGTTGAAAAAATAAATGCGTAACTCGGTAGTCGCGTCTCAAAAGAGGGGGAATGAGAGAGAGAGAGAGAGAGAGAGAGAGAGAGAGAGAGAGAGAGAGAGAGAATTTGGTCGGGACTGTGAATTTTCCTTGACGTAAGAAACGTTTTGTTTTTTTTCTTCTCTTTTCTTGTTTGTTTGTTCTGCTCGTCTTTTTCGTCTCTTTACGCGCGGAGTTCCAGCTTTTTGAAGTTGGAATTCTTCCCGGGAGACGATTTACCTCCCTCTCTCTCTCTCTCTCTCTCTCTCTCTTTCTCTCGCTCCGTCTCTCTCTATATCCTTTCCTCTCGTACGAGGGAACGGTTGCAGTCTTTTTGAGAGACTTTTTTTTTTCTTTATTCATTCTTCTTGGCTCCTCGTCGTTCCAGGCGGGGTGGGGGTCTCTCTTTTACACGCTAAAAGGCCCTCTGCAGACTTGAGATTTCTCTTACTTCTCTCTCTCTCTCTCTCTCTCCCTGTTTCTTTCCGTAGCATCCTCGCAGCTTCCTCACTCTCGCCTTCTCGTCTTTGTAACTCCATCTGCCCTCCACGCGATTATTATTATCATTGTTGTATATTTTTGAAATGTTCTTTGTTGCCGTTTCGTTTGAACTCGATCGCTTTACTATTCGTTTGATTTTTTTTTTCGCTTTTTTTCGTCTCCTTGACTTACCTTAAGCTCCCTGTCGCTAATAAAAACAAAGTATTAAAAAAAACAATTAATATCGTTGTTATTATCGTGCTAATCAAAATAGCGAATTATTATTATCGTCCGAATAAAAGTACCGAATTATTATTATTGTGCTGATAAAAATAACGAGTTATCATTATTATCGTGCGAATAAAAATAACGAATTATCATTATTATCGTGTAAATAAAAATAACGAATTATTATTATCGTGCGAATTAAAATAACGCGTTATTATTTTTGTTGTGATTATTATTGTTGTGCTAATGAAAATAACGAATTATTGTTGTTATTATTATCGTGCTAATGAAAATAACGGATTATTATTATTAACGCGCCAATGAAATGTCAATGGAAACGAAGAATTATTATTATTACTATCGTCGTTACATTTAAATATAAACATTTCTTTTCGCGACCAATTCGAACACGAGACAAAAAATTCGCGAAGAATCTCAATTTTGAGATGAATAGATTGCAGGTAATTTTTTTTTTTTTTTTTTTATAAAAAATATCCAATTTGCGGTCCGTGCAAAATTTGAAAGAAATATTCTTGATTTTTCGTTTTTCTTTCTTGCGAGGGCGAGTGGAACGGGGCGAGTCGAAAATTCGGAGAAACTCGCGCGCGCGCGCGCGCGCACTCGCGAGTCTCTGAAAATCGCTTATGACGAAATAGAAGCCGGCGATCCATAAATAAGCGGGAGGCCATTGGGTGTCCAGGAATAGATCGCGCCGCGCCAAAAAACTGTGAATTCTCCATCGAACTCTTTCCGCCTTTTTCTTTTGTTTTCCTAACCCATCAACCCAACCACCCCCCCCCCCCCCCCGGCTCACCCCACAGTGGGGTGTCTTTTCCCTTTTGTTGCCTTTCGCAGTCGAAAAGTCTCGAGTTTGCAGATTTTCTGAATTTTCCCCCTGCTTCGCTTTTTTATCCTTCTCCGTCCGAATTTCTCGCGCGAGAAATTCCTTACTCGTATTGATATATTTTTTTTTCTGTTTTTCTTTTTTCGTTCCGAAATTTCGTGCCTTCGGGTTTTTTGCTTTTCTTTTACGAGCCGTACTCGATTTCGCACTCACTCGCACGATTTGTTTGTCCTGTGTTGTTTTTTTTCTTTCTTTTTTTATTTTTTAATTTTTTTTTGATAAATTTTAAAATAATGTTTGTAATTTGAAATAAACACAAGCAACCGGACCACGCAGACGATCTCTCTCTCTCTCTCTCTCTCTCTCCTCTTTCGTTTCTGTTTCGTTTTGTTCAATTTTTTAAATGTGGTACACTGCGCAACCCGCGTAGATAGAAGATCGCGTGGTGCACGTCCGCAAAAAATTTACGGTCCCGACTTTTTGACATATTGTACGCGCACTTATATATATATATATGAATGTGTGGGATCTATATACAGGGTGTTAGGAAGGTCGATGCAAGGCTTTAAGGGGGGCAAAGGTAATCTCGTTATGAACATATCTAACCTAGGTTACCTTAGTCCAAAGTCTAACGATTTCGAGTTATCATGGCATGTATGATTTTTGGAAAATTTCCCAAAATTAGGTAACAACTCGTTCATAATGTTCAAACAGACGATAATTGGCAACTAAAAACTTATTTGCGACTTAGCTTAAGGCTGGATATACATTTACAACGAGAAAAAAAAATACATTTTTCGTATATCTCGTAGAAATCGATTTCGTATATATCAAAAGATCGAGTTTAGTCGCCTTACATATACCATTGAAGTATACCTAAAGTTTGATAATTGAAAAATAATAATATGTTAGTTTAAAAAATCCCTCAATATTGCTTATTTTTTTTCCTGTCTAAATGTATATTCCGCCTTAATGTGTATTCAATCGACAAACGCCAATACAATCATCTGTATCCACACAGCTAATTACGGGCCATGTTGAATAATTAATAAACTTGTCGAAAAATAAAAATACCTCTTGATGCTATTTAAAAAAAATAGCATCAACATAAGTGGTAAACGAGTTAGTGCCTAATTTTGGGAAATTTTCCAAAAATCATACTTTACACGATAACTCGGAATCCTTAGACTTTGGACTAAGGTGACCTAGGTTAGATATGTTCCTAACGAGGTGACCTGTCACCCCCTTAAGGGGCTATACCAGTGTGGATGCTGAAAATTTACGTGATTTTCGGGATTTTTTTGGATGAAAAGTACTCAATTAAATGTTTCGGAAAATTAAGAATATATTTGGCTATATTTGACCTATATTGCATAATTTTTTCATAGAAAAATATTGCGATCCAAGCGACTTGTGCGCTGCCTTCGGAGGTGCCGAAAAAAAAGTTCCTCCACTGCTGACATGATTCCGGCCGATTGAGTAGCTGAAACCGAAAAAGGAAAAAAATGTCGTTAAACTGGAAGGTATTTCCAGTACAATGACCTAGGATTTTCGAAAAATATCAACATCTAACAAAATAGCGTAGTTATGAAAAAAGTCTGTTTTCTTGCCTATAAATTGGTCGTTTTTTTTTCCACGCCAAATCGTCAATTTTCATCCGATCAGAAATATCCTACGTCATTGTAGAGTAAATATATTCAAGAGTACTCAGTTCATATTTCAAGTGAATCGGATAATTGCTCTTTCAGTTACAATTTGAAAATTGTAAAAATAAATAAAATAAAATAAATAAAATAAAATTGAAAATTGTAAAATTTCGTCAAATTTGGAAAATCTCATTTCGAGAAAAACGCGTTAAAATATTTAACTATCGATTTTTGCAAGATAAAATGATATTTACCATAAAAACTGCTAATCAGCTTTACCTGGCCCATAAAAAGGATTGTCGAAAGAAACAGCAAAAAATGGATTTTTTAAGTGTCACACTGGTATAGCCCCTTAAGGCTTTGCATTGACCTTCCTACCACCCTGTATATAAATATAAGTACATAAATTAGTGTGCGTGTGTATGCATATATATATATATATATATATATATATATATATATATATATATATATATATATATATATATATATATATATATATAAAGTGCGCGTGGTATTTATTACCACGTGCTGCCAACTCCAGGCTCGCGACAACGAGACAGGGGGTGCACCAATCTGGCGCGTCTGCCGCTCTCTTTTATCCAAATGCTCCTTTTTTTCCGTCTCTCTTTCTCTCTCTCTCTCTCTCTCTCTCTCTCTCTCTCTCTCTCTCTCTCTCTCTCCCTCCCTCCCTCCCTCTCCCTCCCTCCCTCTCTCTCTCTCCCTCTCTCTCTTTCTCCTTCTCTTTCCATTTCTCGCACTCTGTTATGTTTTTTGTTAATTTTTTTTTTCATCATCAAACTCGAGCCCAGGAACACGAGTCCGAAGAGCAGCATGCACACGCGTTTTCTGGCAAAAATTGTACGCGCGAGGCATTCCCAGCTCGAGGGCACATCTGTCGCGTATATCCCCAACTGTTTTGCACTCCGCATACACATACGCACACACGCGCATATATATATATATAGGCAGACACGTGGGTGTTTTACGAGAGAAGCGAGGATTTCGCACGGGAAGCGTGTGGCCCGTGGGCTTTTTTGCCTCCTGGGGGTTAGGGCCGCGGGGGGCGGGGGGGGGGGGGGGGTAAAGGGTGCCTCCGAATGATGATGGCGCGGTGACGAAATCGCGATTTAGCAGGATCGTGCCTGTTCTTGCGACATGTGGACGACAACCACACAACCTCCCCCCCTTCCCCCGATCGCGCTATAGAGCTCGCGGAAAACTTTTATTTGAAATTTTTAAAAATTGTTTTCTTTTAGGCTAGTCGAATTTTGAACTGATTTTCGCTTTATTATTTCATTTTATATGAACATTATTTTGATGCGCTGGTTGAAGGTATAATTTTTATTTCGAGAAGCGAGAGAGAATTTTGAAGTAACTGAGCCTGGAGTCAAGCGAGGAAAAAGCATTTTTTTTTTTCAATATCGTTTCTTTTTAACCTTTTTATGGTTAATATTATTTTGCAACGATTTTTGTCTTGTGAGTCAATTGAATAGTTGATTTTTGTTCGACAAAGCAACAATAAAAAATTGATCCAAACGTAATTGATTTTATAATTTTATTTTCTCGCCGTTTATTGAATTTTTCGTTGTTTTTTTTCTCAAAAATATTGAACTCTCTATTTTTTGAACAATTTCATTCGCCGTGAATAATTTTTCTTCCGTATCAGTTGCACAATATCACACTCATCCGAAAAGCGATAAAATAATTTTATTTTACAAATTTTAGAAAAAAAAATTGAAAAAAAGCGTTTCGATCATTTTTTTCCCCGCGTACGCTCGTTCTGCCGAACTGATTAGAAACGTGATATAAAAATATTAAACTCTATTTTTCAAACAATTTAATTGGCCATCGATAATTTGTTGCCAAATCAATTTAACAATTTTTCCTTCATCGGAAAAACGAAGAAAAAAAATGTTTTTTTTTTTCAAAACTTGGGAAAAGATTTCAAAAAATAGAAGTGCGATAATTTTTTTGCTCACATCCAATCGTCGAAAAAAAAAATCGTTTTCAAACTTGAAAAAAGATTTAAAAAAAGACGTTCGATTTTTTTTCTTCCGCCCACTCGTCCTGTCTGATTCGAAGCGTAAAATAAAAACATTAAACTCTTTATTTCTTCAAACAATTACATTCGTCGTCGATAATTTTTTGCCAAATCAATTGAACCAATTTTCCATGGTCTTGAAGTTTGCATCTTTGCTATGCAACCAACATATTTTATTATACTTTCATTTCCTCATTTTTATTGTTTCACCAAAAATATTATTCGCACATTTAAATTACAGATCTCGAAATACGCGGGTTAAAAAATGATTGATGGATATTCGTAACGAAGATGAGCCACGATAAATTTTAGCGATTGAAAAATAATCGTATTCATTACGTTCCAACGAGGCAAACTTCGACACCATTATTTTTCTTTCGTCATAAAAACAAAAAAATAACGTTTTTTTTTTAAATTGACAAAAGCTTTTGAAAAAGACGTGCGATAATTGTTTTTCTCGCGCCCACTCGTCCTGACTGTTTCGAAACGTAAAAAAATGAAAAATAAAAATAAAATAATGTTGGCAGGTAAGCGCGTCGGGGGTGTTCGAGCTGAGGTTGAAGTCCTTCGTGAACGAGTACGGGAAGGACAGCCTCGGCAATTGTTGCTCGGGCAGTACGGCGCGGAACGGCGAGTGCTCGGGCGTGTGCAAGACCCGGTTCAGGGTGTGCCTCAAGCAGTATCAGGTGAAAATCGACAGCACGACACCGTGCACTTACGGTGACGTCGTCACCCCGGTCCTCGGTGACAACGTCGTCAATCTCAGCCCGAACGTCGCACTGCCGAGCTTCACGAATCCCATCAGATTCCCGTTCGACTTCACGTGGCCGGTGAGTAAAACCAAACTCTTAATCTTAATCGCTTTATTAAACTATTATTCTTTATTTTATTGAACATTAAACACTTTATTAAACTGTTTCAAACTATTTCATTTTATTATTATACTATAATACTATATTATATTATACTTCAATATTTTAAACTATTATATTTTATTAAACTATTGTTAAACTCTTGAACACTTGATAATTTTATTCCTCTACTTTGGCCGTAATTTTTTCGTTTTTTTTTCTTCAATTTTTCGTCCGCTATCAAACCTCGAGTAACGCTTCGTCGTGTTTTTTTTTTCGATTATTATTTTTTCGAATCGCGGATTCGAAAATCGGCGATTCAATTCGGCAACCCAATTGAATTTCTACATATCTTTGGGAATATGAAACAAACAAAAAACGATAAATGCATTAATTTAATTTCAAATTTAATGAAAATGCAATTTCATTACAAATAAAATTAAATGGAAATTTAATAATAATAATAATATGGTAACAGTAATACTAATACATAATCAATCCGAATATTAATAATAATTTCATAACAACGGTAGTTGATTGATCATCATTAATAATTTCAATTAATTCGAGCATTAATTAGTAAATTAAACTAATCATTTATTATTATTATTTTTACTAATACTGAGTATCATAATAATAATAACAGTAAAATAAATATCATAATCGATGATAAGAAAAATAATCTTATCGTTCGATTTGCCATTTATTCATTTGCTCGTCCGTCCATAGTAAAAAAAAAAAAAAATTGTAATTCGGATATTTTTTGTTTTCGTTGTTATTTTTTTCATTAATTATTCGGATCGGGGCTTTTCATGGCAGTGTTTGAAATTTGTGACACGTGACTATGTGTGCGTTAGGACAAAGGAGCGAACGGAGCGCCGGAGAGCTATGGCGGCGAATGGCGGTGTGCAAAGTGGGATGCGAATGACAGAGAGAGAGAGAGAGAGAGAGAGAGAGAGAGAGAGAGAGAGAGAGAGAGAGAGAGAGAGAGAGAGAGAGAGAGATTAACGGAGGCAAGAACCGAGTGAAAAGGAGACCGGCTTAGCGGAGCACTTGTCTGCCCCCCCCCCCCCGCTACTCTCCGCGGATGCACCGCTCCGTTGCTTTAGCTCATTTCCACGTCTCCCTGCGCTCCTCTTCGTCGTTTCTTCTCTTCTCTGCTGCACCAGATATCCCTGACGTCACTCTCTCTTTCTCTCTCTCTCTCTCTCTCTCTCTTTCTCTCTCTCTCGCTCTGGTTTCTACTCTGTTTCTTCCGAGTGCGCCTTGAACGCAAAGCGGTGCGAGGCTCGTTCTTGCAGTGCATTAAAAAAAGAAGAGAGAGAGAGAGAGAGAGAGAGAGAGAGAGAGAGAGAGAGAGAGAAAATCGTCGATACATCCAATTGGTTTAGAAAAATATGTTTCCAAATTATTCTTATTTTATTTTAAAGTATTATTATTTTATATTACATAATTTTAAATAATTTTATCAAAAATTATTATTATTATTATTCGTAACTTTTTTTATTGTACTTCAAATAGATTAGTTTTTTATTTTCCAATTTTTCATGCATTATTTTCCCAATAGAAAGATCGATCCTCATTTTATCGGTGTTTTTTTTTATTTTCAATAAAAAGTAGATTGAAAACGCAGTGGCCAAGGGAGTATCATTTATTTTTAATTATTTTAAATAATTTTATTAAATTTTATTATTACGATTATTCGTAACTTTTTAATTATACTTCAAATCGATTAATTTATAA